>JAESUZ010004766.1:0-21746 GCA_017311185.1 Proteles cristata cristata
TTTATCCTTTATCTAGACAATGAGGCTAAAGTGCAAAGGAAAACAAATGCCCTGGATCAAATGCCAAATAAGAAAGAGGATTAAAATTAGAATTCAGTCCTTCAAATATTAGCTGCGTTAATTGAGCATATCCCAGAAGCTTTTCACAGATTGTAAGTCACTCTCACAACAACCCTATAGGATTGGGATCTTCAAACTTTTATCCACATAACTCCTAGAAGAATTTTGAGAAGCTATGTACTACCTCACATATTTTTAGGTTGATATCTGAATTTTTTCATCATGTTTAAATAGTTGCAAAAGGGGGTGCCTGGGTGGCTCAGTCGGTTAAGCTTCCAACTTCGGCTCAGGTCATGATCTCCTGGTTCGTGGGTTCAAGCCACGCATCAGGCTCTGTGCTGACAGCTCAGAGCCTGGAGCCTGTTTCGGATTCTGTGTCTCCCTCTCTCTCTCCCCCTCCCCCACTCATGCTCTGTTTCTCTCTGTCTCAATAATAAATAAAAAACATTAAAAAATGTTTTAAAAATTAAATAAATAGTTGCAAAAGGTGTAATATCTAGCATACTATACATATGGACAATTTAAAATAAAACTGTTATATTACACTTTTAAAGATTTTCATTGGTTTCTAAATACCAGAGCAATTTGATGCCTACTATCAAACACTAAACACAAAACAAAAGTGTAAACTTTCCCTTAACCTTCAGAAAACTTACATTGTTCCTTTTTCTCCTTGAAATCAAAAGTCCACAGCATTCTCCCCATAGAATTGTATTACATTATAATGTATTTTTATAATTGAAAGTCTTGTATTGATCACCGTAGTGAATTTCTCTGCAGCAAAGACGTCCATAAATAGAAACTGAATTATTTTTATTTCCTTCTGATCATAGCCTCCAAGTATAAAAAGTCTTCTAGACTGAGTTACAATTGCAACTGTTATGCATAGACAATAGATAAAAATAGCATGAATATTTTTTCAGATCCCATAAACTTTATTTGTAAAAACAAACCTCAAATACCCATTGTACAATTAGAGTATCCTGAGAACCAGCATCAAGGTCACAAACCCTCCTGTCAATATAAACCATGGAAGAGGATTGTGCCGCTATCGCTAGTATATCTTGTTTCATGGATCAAAGATTTGAGTCAGTTAATGACCTTATATTATTTGACTGGGTAATTCTAAGTTTGGTCATTCAGGGCTTTTTCTTTTTTTTCGTTTTTATTTAAATTCCAGATAGTTAACATACAGTGTGATATTAGTTTCAGGTGTACAACATGGTGATTGAACACTTCCATACAACACCCGGTGCTCATCACAACAAGTTCCCTACTTAATGCCTATCGGTTATTTAACCCATCATCCCACACACCTCCCCACTGATAACCATTGGGTTTTTTCTCTATAATTAAGAGTCTGTTTCTTGGTTTGCCTCTCTCTGTTTTTTTCCATTTGCTTGTTTATTTTGTTTCTTAAATTCCACATACGAGTGAAATCCTAGGATATTTGTCATTATGGAACATAAAACATAAACTTTGTTAGAAATGCAGCTCTTAGTGAGATGGATGGGGAAGAGGTAATTACAGAGCCTCAACCTAAAGAAGATTTCTGGACATCAGTTTTTGAAATCGTTGCTTTGCTTAGCACCAAGGGTTTTTACACCCTGGGTCAATATACCATAGTAAGATTCTTGACCTTTGAAAAGTATGCTGTCATTTTGAGAGATTTGGAAAGGCAAGTGGGAAAGGCAAAGAGAAGATGAGTTCTCAGGCAAATAGTTTTTTTAGGAAACAGTACTGAAGTAAGTTGAGGATTTGGAAATTGGTCCTCTTTCAGCTTTCTCAGCTTTGATAATCCATAATCACCAAAACTTGGGAGGAACCAAGATGTCCTTCTGTAGGTTAATACAAATAAGCTGTGGTATATCTGTACAATGGAACATCATTCAGTGCTAATAAGAAAGGAGATATCAAGACAAAAAATGGAGGAAACTTAAATGCATATTAGTAAAATAAACCAATCTGAAACAGCTACAAATTTTATGATGCCAATATTATGACATTCTGGAAAAGGCAAAACTATGGAGACAGTAAGAAGATCGGTTATGCCAGAGAGTGTGGAAAGGAGGAAGAGAGATGAATAGAAGGAGTAAAATAGGATTTTTAGCACAGTGAATGATGCTATAATGGTGGATACATGCCATTATACATTTGTCCAAACTCACAGAATACAACACCAAGAGTGAACCTTAATGTAAATTGTGGACCTTGGGGGATTATGATGTGTTAATGTAGGTTCATTAACTATAACAAAGGTGCCACTCTGGTGGGAGATATTGATAATGAGTGAGGCTGTACATGTGGTGGTTGGAGGGCTGTATGGGAAATCTCTGTACCTCCCTCTCAATTTTGCTGTGACCTTAAAACTGATCTAAAAATAAACTTTGTAAAAAATGTTGGAGAATACAAATCCCATTTTCCCTATTTCTTTTATGTAAAGATAACACCACCTCTACAGTCTTAATACCAGACAGTATCTCTAGAGCAATCACTCTATTTTAGCTGTGATACTGTGGGTAGAACACAGAGCTTGGAGCTAAAATATGGTCTAGCTCCACCCCTTAGAATCTCTGTGACCCTGAATAAGTGATGTAAACTCTCCTTGAAATAATATCTTCTTAAAAAATTTTTTTCTAAGAATTAACTATAGATAATTTATGTGAAAGTGTCTGGGATATAATAATCCACCAATAAATGGTGGTTGAGTCCAAAGCTTTTTCTTTGTTCTTGTTCTGATGAACAGCATCAGAAGCAGAAAGAAGTCAGATTGCTCCCAATGATATTCCTAGAGAAACATTACTATTTATATAAAACCACAACTTGATCCCTGTTCATTATCATCATAGAAAAATAAAAACAAAAACATGGTCAGAGGAATTTACGCTTCACCTAACACAGAAACTCTATCTTGATGTGTGGTCTGGTTAAACATGCTTTCTTGGGGCACCTGGGTGGCTCAGTCGGTTGAGTGTCCGACTTCGGCTCAGGTCATGATCTCACGGTTTGTGGGTTCGAGCTCCGCGTCAGGCTCTGTGCTGACAGCTAGCTCAGAGCCTGGAGCCTGTTTCGGATTATGTGTCTCCTTCTCTCTGAACCTCCTCTGCTCACGCTGTCTCTCTCTCTCTCTCTCTCTCTCTCTCTCTCTCTCTCTCAGAAATAAATAAAACATTAAAATATATTTTAAAAAAATATATGCTTTCTTAACTTTTAGGACATTCAAAGAGTCTGCAGCATAACAACACAGCCAAAACTCCCTTTCAGGTTTTAAGAACCAGAACCTGAAATTCTGGAGTTAATCATTTTAGTGGATTACTCTAAGGCAGAGTTGCAGGACAGCTATAAGTCTTGACACTTCAACTTATGTCACCCAGGATAGGAGCTTATCAGCTTGATGAGTCTGTCTACCTTCATGCTGGAATCAGAACTATAACCCTTTAACCCAAAGAAGCAGATCAGCCTCTTATAAATTTCAAATTGCTTTCACAATTTGCAAGATATAATGATAGGGAAAGTAAAGAAGCCATATGTTATATAGATTTTTAGGAAAGGCAATATACATCCTCAAGAAAATAAAATAAATATCCAGTATTAACAATATTATGCCTGGCATAAGAGAAGTCATCAACTTAATGCTGCCCCCTAGCCCTCTACTTCCTTTTTTTACTTAAAAAAAATTTTAATGTTTATTCTTGAGAGAGAGACAGACAGACAGAAAGACAGAGTGTGAGCAGGGGAGGGGCAGAGAGAGAGAGGGAGACACAGAATCCAAATCAGGCTGTCAGCTGAGAGCCCAATGTGGGACTCAAACTCACAAACCGTGAGATCATGACCTGAGCCGAAGTTGGGTGGGACACTCAACTGACTGAGCCTCTCAGGAGCCCCTTTAGCCTTCTGCTTCCGAATCTTACTTTCCCTCTGGTTTCTCTTCTTGTTACTGATATATCCCGGTTAACTTCTATATCTTTTCTCCCTTTTTGTGAAAGAAGGACTGTAACATTTTAGGACAAACACCTTTAAGATTTTTTATAAAAAGCACAAGGGTTATAAAATATTACTTAATATCTTCAGTATAAAACTTTCTTTTTTAAAATTTTTAATGTTTTTACTTATTTTTGAGAGACAGAGAGAGACAGCATGAGCAGGGGAGGGTCACAGAAAGAGGGAGACACAGAATCTGAAGACAGGCTCCAGGCTCTGAGCTGTCAGCACAGAGCCCGATGCGGAGCTCGAATCCACGAACCGTGTGGTCATGACCTGAGCTGAAGTCAGACGCTCAACTGACTGAGCCACCCAGGCGCCCCAGTATAAAACTTTCTTAAAACTGATCTCACAAATTACCGAAGCTTAAAACATGCCATTTGGAAAACTACCTTTCTTACCAGGCTCCCAGAGCATTTAAAAAACCCTCCTGGGCGCCTGCTTCAGATCCTCTGTCTCCTTCTCTCTCTCTCTCTCTGCCTCTCTCTCTCTCTCTCTCTCAAAAATAAATAAATAGGGCGCCTGGGTGGCTTGGTCGGTTAAGAGTCCGACTTTCGGCCCAGGTCATGATCTCACGGTTCGTGGGTTCGAGCCCAGCGTCGGGCTCTGTGCTGACTGCCAGTTCAGAGCCTGGAGCCTGTTTCAGTCTGTGACTCCCTCTCTCTCTGACCCTCCCCTGTTCACACTGTCTCTCTCTCTCTCTCTCTCCTAGAAATAAATAAAACATTTAAATAAATAAATAAGTAAATAAATAAATAAATATTTTTTAAAAACTCTTCATGTATATCTATATCTATATCTATAAATCTATACACACATATACATACATTTATATATAGTCACATGTGGATAAAAACAAATGATTAACAAACACTGTAATGAAATATTTTAATGAAGCCAGCTGTGGTCCTAGATGAGAGAGATGAAGCAGAAGCTGGCATATTACTGGGATATATCAGTAACAAGAAGAGAAACCAGAGGGAAAGTAAGATTCAGAAGTAGAAGGCTAAAGGGGCACCTGAGCGGCTCAGTCAGTTGAGTGTCCCACCCAACTTCGTCTCAGGTCATGATCTCACGGTTTGTGAGTTTGAGTCCTGCATCAGGCTCTCAGTTGACAGCCTTACTTGGATTCTGTGTTTCCCTCTCTCTCTCTGCCCCTCCCTCCTTCTCTCTCTCAAAAATAAACATTTTTTAAAAATTAATAAAAAAAAAAGTAGAGGGTTAGGGGGCAGCATTAGGTTGATGACTTCTCTTATGCCAGGCATAAATGGTCTCATTTAATTTGTAGGACAACTCTGTGAGAAAAGTTCTATTGTCACCTTTCCTCATTTTACAGATGAGGAAACTAAAACTCAGAGAAGTTAAGCTACATGGCCAAGATCACCCAGAAATTAAATGATATACTAGAGATTTAAATCCATATCTGAATCTGAAGCCAATTTTTGCCATTGCATTACAATGTCTTCCAGTCTAGGGCTGCCTGGGTGACTCAGTCAGTTATGCATCCAACTTTTGATTTAGGCTCAGGTCATGATATCACGGTTTGTGAGTTCGAGCCCCACATTAGGATCCTCTCTCTCCCTGTCTGTCTGCCCTTCCTCTGCTCTCTCTCTCTCTCTCTCTCTCTCCCAAAAATAAATAAGTAAACTTTAAAAAAAATAATACCTTCCAGTCTAATACATAAATATCTAATCTCCATTCCCTCCTGTTTATGTAACTGGATATACTTAATATTGTAACATGGAAGAAATAATTCAGGGTCATTTGTTAATTGCAGCAATAATTTGAAATTATCCTGGGTTTAATATTAAAAGGGGATTTATGGTGAGCTTTTTTCAAGACAGCTGACAAATCTGGCTCCCATGTTACATATGCTCAGTCTTCTAGAATGTCCAGACTTGCACAGCATGGATCACAAGACAAAGTGCATATCGGCCTCCTAGCCCCACCACACAACTAGCCTTGTCCCTTATTCTAGCCTAGCCTAAATCCTATACCACTGTTGGCAACATTCCCAAGCCACAGTCTTGACTCTGGCCCATTCACTGCTTTGACTAGACTTGGCCTGGTTTCTTTCCTTAGCCTAAGCCAAGGTTTTAGTAGCTGTAAGTGGCAAATGGTTGAAGGAAGAGAAAATCCTTTTCCATAGTTATCCAGATGTCCAACTCTCCATTTAAGTTCCCTCTTCAAGTCTCACCATATGATGTTTCCTGGTTTAAAAAAAAAGAAGATTTTTAACTTATAGCTTTAAAATTGTAATCTACTTAATCAATGTGATTAACTCTCCATTAAAATTATTTATTCCTAGCATTCAGCATTTTCATCACACTTTAATATCAGCAGGAATATATCAAAGCTGTCTATTAGTAGTAAAGACCTAGGGATGGTCTCCTTGTGGCCATTTTCTTTTCTTTTCTTTTTTTCTTTGAATAGTTTATTGTCAAGTTGGTTTCCATATAACACCCAGTGCTCAAACAGATCTTATTTCAAATCTAGAGACAATGTAAAAGTGATGAAGATATGGCTGTTTACTTTAAAACTCCCAGAAAGATATCAGTACACTCCTTTCTAGTACAGACTGCTGGGCTACCCCATTTTCTAACATCTTAGAAGATAGTAGGTAGGGGCCAGACACTTTCCAACAATTTCTAAAGGCTCCTACTAAATGGTGGAACCTAAGTCATGATGTTCAACAAATGTTTCTTGAACTTTGGTTTGCATAAGTATCACCCAGAGTGTTTGTTGAAAATGTAGACTTTGGGCGCCTGGGTGGCTTAGTCGGTTAAGCGTCCAACTTTCGCTTAGGTCATGATCTCGCGGTTCATGGGTTCGAGCCCCGCATCGGGCTCTGTGCTGACTGCCAGCTCAGAGCCTGGAGCCAATTTCAGAGTCTGTATCTCCCTCTCTCTCTGACCCTCCCCTGCTCACGCTGTCTCTCTCTCTCTTTCCTAGAAATAAATAAAAAAAGTTAAAAAAAAAAGAAAAGAAAAGAAAATGTAGACTTTCCTGAACCCCTCTCCCAGAGTCTGATAGTATAATGTGGATTCAGGTCAGGGGTGAGGCCAGATGATATGGACTGAGGCCTGAAAATTACAAGGAATCAAAAAAATGGGCGGGGAAAGAGGAAACCTAGGTGAGTTCTTAGGAAAACTTAATTTTAAACAAGTACCAACATGTGATTATGTTGGAGGGGGTCCACCGTCCAGTCTTCCAGTCATATGCGTTGATATAGGGTTTTATCTATTAAAAACTGGTTGAGACATGACACTCCTCATACAATAGTAGTTTTGATTAACAACATGAGTGAAAATTTCCACTCCTCATTTTGGCAACAGTTATACTTTCTAGATTCCATAGCAGTTCTTCTTATATTCTAAGCTAATTAAGTAAATGTAATTAAATGACTGTGGCATTTGTGTAGCATTTTGTATGTGGTCACATAGCACATTACCTACATTTAAACAGAATTACTAAAATGATAACTGAGAAAAATAAAACAACTGAGATATTTTCCAACAGGTTTCTGGCGCTAAGGGTGACTGGACATAAGGAAGGCTTCAGACAATTCAGCCTAACAAGTTATTTTAGTTTGTCTGAAAGTAAAACAAGATGAGATAAAACATACAATTCTTTCCAAATTTTAAATCTCTTCCTTTTTCATCAGTAAAACAAACACTAGACACATATGAAAAATAACATGTCAAACTGCAAATGGATACGTGTTTACACTGAAATTAAAATATTAATATAAAAAAGTAACAACACTGCAAGCAAAAAAAAAATAAAGTTAAAAAAATAAAATAAAATATTAATATATAAAATACAATATTTTAATAATTATTGAGCAATATAAGTTGGTCTTCTTCCCACAAATTTGCAGTAATTTTATGCTAGTGATTTTATAAATGGAAACATCACACCATGAACATCCAGATGGTTGTCTAAAGGGAATGGTAAAGTGGCAATGCTCTGGCAAGGAGGCATGGACCCAGTACATACCAATCATGCTTTCTCACTCTCATTGTTAAACCAACATTGAAAAAAAAAAAAAGTTGTAGTTGGGAAGTGGAGAGGAACTTTGAGCCACACCCTGATGGCATTCTTCTACTACAGTGACCTAAAAAGGTTTTCTCACTAACGACTGAAGAGGTCAACAGGCGAATCAGATTTTTATTAACAGATCCCTTCCGTTGTGATGTGCTGCTATCTCATCCAAATGAAAGGAGCTCGTTCGAACAAACAGATAAGTTAATAAAAGGATAACTTAACCTGTTTTGTGAACATAGTCCTGGACAGTTAAAATCTCCTTTGTTTCTGTGTTGATTACATAGCAAAGGCATTTTCCCAGTGTCTGAAGTACTAGCCGAAGAGGGTGTACATTAACTTCTTCACCCTCAAGTAAAATAATTTTACAGGACTCAAGTGCCTAAGACTCAATTTATTCCATAACCAGAGGTTCAAAAGGTCATTAATTACGAAGCTATGTAGGACAAAGAAATGTTTTGCATCCTCCAAATTATCAGGGGTAGTTTGCTAACTAGTGCCTGTGGACAATGAGTGATGACCCCCGATTCAGCTTTGTTCTCATTAGAAAGGACTTCAACCAAGCTGAAAGGCAGCTGGAGCTCAATAATACCTCAGTAAATTCCTGTTGTCTTTTCACAATTGGATCTGCATTTTTTTTTAAAAAAGGAATAAAACCAAAAAGTCACAAATAGACCAGTCTCAATGCAATATAGTCATTCACACGGTGGTCCTTTCCCTCAACAAAATTAGAGCATCTGAATTTCTTGTAAAAAAAAAAAAAAAGCCATAGAAGCAGCCACAAATTCTATGTGCCTAAACGGCCAAGACTAAATTTTAGTGAGGCAGGATAAATCACTGCCGCTGTTCTCCCCAATCCTACAAACAAAAGAGGTTCACCCACCCCCTTCCCATCCACCCCAGGCAACAAAAGAAAACAAAAACCTAGTGGGGCCTCCACACAGTCACAGTACCTGAAAGATACTGGGGGCAGCAACTGGGGTCTGCATTTAGAAGGCAAAAGAAAAGAGACTTGAAGGGGAAATGGACACACACAAGATAAAAGAAGGGTCCAACCCGAAGGTTAGCAAACTATGGTCCCTCGGCCAAATCTCGCCCACCGCCTCTTTTGGGAAGGCCCCCGAGCTACAGAACAGACAAATTCTATTATTATAAAAATATATTTGAATTATTGGAAGTAAAAAACTAGAATAGTATTTCATACATATGAAAATTAAATAATAACAAAAGCCCAATTTCAGTGCCCATAAATAAAGTTTTATTGGAACCAATCCCTGCTCATTCATTTTGCATAAGGTTATTTTCGGGCTACAATGGCTGAGTTGACTAGCCACAGCGAAGACTAGATGGCCTACAAAGGCCATAAGAAATTATTAGCAAACTCTTCATAGAAGAAGCCTGTACCGAAAGGGTACATTTCATCCCAAACCTCCAAAATGGAGCTCAAGAAACAGAACAGGTTCTAAACCACCCATTGTTACCGGATGGGCAGGGAGGCCATGTATTTACATGGGAAGACCGCTCAGATGCGATTCTTGTCCCAAAGAAGCAAAGAAAATAATCAGACACACCAACTTTACTGGTTTGAGAGTGTTTGCCAACCAACGACTTGTCTCTTTATAAATTTGTTTCAAGCAACACAGCTTATCAGTGAACACAAGAACACATTAACTGCCCACACATTAGCATTTAGTACAATTATCTACAAAAGGGACAAGGAATCCATTTACATTTCAAATCTTCTTCACTCCATTTAGCCTGAAACTTTTTTCAAGTAACAAACACAGTCAGGAACACTAGATAACTACTTCTTATCAATGTGGACGCCATTTTAATCCACCCTTAATAATGCTGCCGTTGTGTGAAGGTGAAGGAGTGAAGCAACCAGGGAAACAGAATGACTAATGAATAGAAATTGGAAGCCTCGCAAGCTCACTGACAATAGCCTGTGTTGTGATGTCAAAGTTTCATTAATTGGATGTGTTAATGAGCCACTCCCTCTGTGCTCTGGTTCCCTTAACTCTATCCTGTGCTTATCAAAGAACGCAGGGCCCTGTGTCTTTGGCCTAATTCAAAAATAACGTGCAGAAACACGTCTGTGACCAAATTCCATAATCCGAACATCACTCACGCTTCATGTTGTGTCTAATAGTCAAGCGGATATGTTTCTGTCCTCGTGTGGGAATAAAAAAGTAACCAAAAGGCAAGATTCTAAATGCTTTCAAATTCTGGAATGGGAATTCAAAGTCATTTTATAGTTGATCTGGTCTTCAAGATTTGGCTCCCAAAATCTCAGCTGGACTCATCATTTTCCCTGCCACCACCCCCCCCCAAAACTGCTGATGTGTGTGGTTTTCCTTTCGTGGCTAATTTGTGTGCAATAGTAGCATGATGTCCTAATTTTTAATCAAAATTTGTTCGTGCTGAAACCCTTCAGTTCTTTAAAAAACTTTTTTTTTTAACCATTCAAAGTAAATAAGTAAATAGCAAGTTGCAGAGAGGCACAGATGGCTGGGTGATCTAGGGGAAGCCCAGATGGTGTATCAACAGGCCCACGAGCTAGTCATCCTATTTGTGGCTTCCAATCTGATAGTGGTTGGGATTAATATCACCTCCACAGTCTCCATGCCAGCTGAGGGGCACACAAGACTGGTGTCTGAGCCAGAAAAGATCTGACTGAAGACATCCGGGTCTTACCTCACTGTCTGCCACAAATCTCAAGTTTCAGAGGGACTGACATGGCCCAACCTCCTTCGTAGCTGTTGTAGGTCAGCCATGCTTCTAACTCCACATGCCAGTGGGAACATGTGGGCCCGGGGTATCCTCCTGTGGATTATAACCCGACTTTTTCTTTAAGACAATCCCTATGACATTTATAATGTATGTTTCAGGGGGAAAATCTTCTCAAAAAATTAAATACAGACGGAATAATATTCCCTAAGTCCCTAAGGAACTTTGTCACATGACTAAAAAATTGCCATTATTGTTCCCGACATTATACACGGGTACACATTATTACAGTCTTCTGAACAAATAATGAGTTTACAGAATTTGGAAATAGCGTTTCCTTTCATTTTTATCAGGAGCAAATCCATACTTTGGGGAAAATAAAAACAAACACACCAGTGTTCTCAATCAATTTGTGGAAAGGACTAACAAAACACCACGTAAATAGGCTAATGTGTACAAACAAAAGAGAAAGGCTCAGGGTTTGAAAATCAGCTTCTTCGTGTTATTAAAAAAAAATACAAATTATTTAGGAAGCCTATGCTGGGAAACAGCAAATCCAAATTTATGAAGTTAGATGACCCCTGGGCCTCAGCTTCCCAACAAGGAAAATGATGTCCAAGAGTAGATTATGGTAACGAAATGAGTTAATACACTAAAGGGCCCAGCACGTGTAAGCACTTAAAGGTGTTAACTATTATTACTTAACTGTTGAAAGTATTTCTTGGGGCGCCTGGGAGGCTCAGTTGGCTAAGTGTCCGACTTCGGCTCACGTCATGATCTCACGGATCATGGGTTCAAGCCCCGCATTGGGCTCTGTGCTGATAGCTAGCTCAGAGCCTGGAGCCTGCTTCCACTTCTGTGTCTCCCTCACTCTCTGACCCTTTTCTGCTCACGCTGTCTGTCTGTCTCTCTCTCTCTCTTTCTCTCTCTCAGAAATAAATAAAAAGCATTAAAATTTAAAAAAAAAAAAGAAATTATTTCTCAATAATTTCTGAAGCACATTTTCTTCCAGAGAATCTGACTTTTTTTTTTGATACATAGGAGATAAAATAAGTGGTCATCCAATGAGCATAATAAATGCAAGCAAAAAAATGAGGAAATTAAATAATCAGAAAGAAAATGGGGAGGAAACAGGAGAAGTGTAACGCTACGATTTATAATTAAGGGGACATACACCATGCCGCCGTAATTTAGAACAGATCATAGAGGAGCAAAGTTAAATATGGAAATAAGTCGAATACGAAAGTAACCAAGGAAAATAACGATGCCGTTAAAAACAAGGTCATGCCTTTAGTGGTGCTAACAGCCAAAGTGGGAATTTGAGCCATTATGGAAGAATCTGTAAGCTCTTTCATACTTCATTTTAAGGCTTTTAATAATTATTCAATCTTCCTGGCACTGCCTCAGAGTGGAGACCATAGGAACTCTGGGACGGTCACCAAGGAATACTCTAGAAGTAGGTAAGTGCGCCAAGGCAGAGCGACAGCAATTATACTAAGCTGTTTCCAGGTCAAAGGCAAACCTGGTAAATCTTTCCTTAAATCTCCCAAGAAAGTGTAAGGTTCACTCCTCCAGGCACAAATAAACTGGATCCTACTAATTTGAATACAATCATGCTCCTTCTTAGGACAAAGGGAGCAAGACCCAGAAAGAGGAAGTGATCTCTTTCAACACATTCTCTTTTAATACCTGGAAGCAGGATCAAAGACCAGGATGGGTAATCCAGGAGCATGTTAGGAAAGATGGATTACGGTTGCCATGACAACCCCCCAGGATGAGTCTAGTGATTGAAATGTCTTCGGGAGACACACTGCTGGGTGGATTCCACCAGGCACAATGGGCAAAATTTTGGCTGGTCGGGTCTGGGATTCTTCCATGGACAGGACTTTAAGTAGCCTGTCTGTTCTATAAAAATAAAAATCACTTCAACCAAGCAACCTAGAACCACTCGGCAAACCTAGTGCTTTTTCACTCTCTGCTGATGTGGGTTTGGTGGCCAGTGGCTTCTTCCGTTGCTCATCTTTTTCAACTCCTTTTGTCCTTTCTGTTTTGTTTGTTTGTTTGCTCATTCACACTGTTGTTAGTCAGTGGAGGAAGTCATTTTAAACAGAATTAATGTATTCTAGCCACCGGTCCAAGAAGGCATATGGTGAATGAGATGGAACAAGAGTTGTCTGCACACCCCGCAGCGAGGACCTCAAGAGACACAGATCAGACTGTCCAATCTTCATCTACTACGTTGTCATTCGCCCATGCTCCTGATTCCCAGGCCTAACTGCCTGCCCAGCCTACATTCTTGAAATTCTCATGAGACCTTTGAACCCAATCAATGAACTCAAATGGGAACCCACTGTGTTCTTTCTCACGTCAGCTCCTTCGCTCTCCTCCAGTTCTTCAAATGGCTGTTATTACTCTGGTTGGTCTCAGATCCAGTCACCTCCTCAAGGAAGCCTTGATCACCCCATGTATAAGGGTCTTCCTCACCCCTGCCAAACTAACTGCTCCTTATCCCAGAATCCTACTGTAGTTTACTCACAGCCCTGCCCACCGTATCTGAGATGATATTTCTCATTTATTTGTTTATTTATTGATACATGTGCCCTCCACTGGAATAAAGCCCAATGAGACCAGCATCCTGTATGGCTCACTGCTGCATCCCTGGAAGCTAGCAGAGTAGCTTGCGCTTAGTACATGCTCAGTGTGTTTACTAAATGGAATTTGTTGAATAAATGCCATATCATAAATTTCATGACACTGGATAAATTTCAGAAGTTTTCTCTCTCATATATTTGCTTAAAAAAATACTTCCATCAATTATGTCTGAGATAAAGCATTTGGCACTTGGTAGGATAAGCTTTAGTCATCTGAGATATTTAGACATGTAGACAGCCCCGCTGTCCCTGAGGCAGGAAATAAATCAGGTCTCTATTGTTTTCTTTCTTGTACACTTAACACCTGTACACGTAATACAGAAGCTTACACAGGGTGAATTTAAATGCACCTTGGGGCGCCTGGGTGGCTCAGTCGGTTGAGCATCTGACTCTTGGTTTCGGCTTGGGTCACAGTCTCACAGTTCAGCAGTTTGAGCCCCGCATCAGTCTCTGTACTGACAGTGTAGAGCCTGCTTGGGATTCTTTCTCTCTGCTCCTCCCCCGCTGGCACTGTTTTCTATCTCTTTAAAAAAATAAATAAATAAATTCACCTTGATGATAATCATGATCCTACTGTGACTTTGGGTATTTATGCCAAAACAAATGTCCATAAATAACACAGAAATGTATTTTGACATAAATGCCTCCTGTCTTCTAACAAATGACTCAATTGTTTTCACTAACAGCTATTCTAAAATGTGTTTTCAAAAAAAAAAAAAAAAACCCCAGCTACTAGCCTTAGGACAAAGAGTAAAAACAAGCCCAATTCACCCCTCAGGCAGTTTCAATAAATGACAAGTAGAGACACTAACAGCTCCAAGTGAACCTGGGAGGCATTCATCTGAGAGGTACCCAGATCATCCAGCGAACAGGAGAAAATGTTTGGTGGCTCTTAATTTGATGATCCCTCTTTCTATCAGCCAGGTCACTCTTCATTTTGGTTGAACTCAACAAACGTGTACTGAATTTCTAGCTTGTGTCCCATTGCTCAGTTAAGTCCCGGACAGAACGCAACTGCTAAGACACAGACGCTGCCCTCAGATGACTTAATATTTGTTCAGGTGCCTGGAACACAGCAGACACTCAATAAAAGTATGCTGAATGCACTAAAGCAGAAAACAACATTAGATAACAGCCCGAGAAAGATTTACAACATGGCCCGGGGCTCGCGGCATGGAGGGGGAGAAGGAGCCGGAGATGTGGACTCACAGACCGTGCTGGAATCACAGCCCTGCGGCTTTCTAGCTGTGTGACCTCTTGCAAACTTCTTAACCCATTAGGGTCAATTCAATTCCCATGTAAAATGGGAGTAAGAAGTCCTACACTTTGCTGGATTTGCTCTTGGGGCGTTAGATACGATATTTATAAAGCACTGGGTTTGGCACAGGGCAAGGGCTCAATAGGTGGCAAATAGGATGTGGCTTGGAAGAGTGATCGTGGGGGGCGGGCTGTGCTTTGAATCAAACCAGTATAGGAGAGACAGGTAGAGACCTTCGAGGCAGTGGGTGCTTTGTTGGTAGAGCCTGGAGGAGACCCATGTGGGGCTTGCTATCCGGAGGGAGCGAATCACTCCATCAGCCACATTACAACGGGCCGAGAAACAAGACAGCAGAACGGAACGGAAGACCCAGGCGTGGGCTGAGGGCTTTGAACCCCAGACCCAGGAGTCTGTAAATCTGTGCGGTCAGTTAAACAGAGATCCACTGAGAATCTGCGGCAGGGAGTGCACAAGCTGCCAGAAAATCAGATGACATGTTTGGAAATGTGGGGAAAGCACAGAGCTGCGCTGAGCCCATCTGGCCCAGGAGCCACATTTTTAGAGATCAGGAAGCTCATATTCAAAGTGCACAGCAAACGTGCTCCGAATCCCAGACAAGCTGGTACCAGTGTCCAGACTGGAATCCAAGAGTCCTCACTGTTAACCTAGCACTTCCCCGCCAAGGACACCAAAACACGGGATGCATGTACACCAAAACACAGCATTTTATATACGTGTGTGTAACATAGCACGCGTATGTGAAAATATCCTCCGGGGTAGATGCTGTGGTGACAGGGAATGACTTTCTCTGGGATGGGGAAGTGGGCGGCCACACATAGCTCTCCCCAGACGTCTCCCCCTCTCTCCAGAACTGCTTCAACCTCTCCGTCTCTCCCGGCTCCCACTCAGACCTACTCGACCCCACAATCCCTGATCTCATAAATATTAATCAAAGTTAAATAACACTCTGAGGAAGCCACGAGATAAACCTAGAAAGTGAGGCTTCCTACAGGACAGGTGTAAAGAGCTAAGCAAATCAATGGCATGACAAATAAAAGGCAGGGCTCTGCTCTACAGCCCAAGAGAGTAAGAGACATACCAACCAAACACAATATGTGAGGCATGCTGGGATCTTGACTTACAAAAAAAACCAAAAACAAAAACGGGGGCGCCTGGGTGGCTCAGTCGGTTAAGCGTCCGACTTCAGCTCAGGTCATGATCTCACTGTTCATGGGTTCAAGTCCCACGTCAGGCTCTGTGCTGACAGCTCAGAGCCTGGAGGCTGTTTCCGATTCTGTGTCTCCCTCTCTCTCTGACCCTCCCCTGCTCATGCTATCTCTCTCTCAGAAATAAATATAAACATTAAAAACAAAAACAACCCCAAAAGACAAAAAACGTAATGGCAGCTGTAAAGGACAGCTCCCAGAAAGAGTAATGAGAACAAGGAGTGAAGAGTGGATGAGACGCAGGAACATGGTTAATGTGTGACATGAAGGTGGCAGAGCAGCTCTGGAGGGAAATGCCAGCCTTTTTAGAGATGTCTACATGGTACGTAGAGGCGGAACTGCAAGTTGTCTGAGATTTGCTTAAAGTACTTCAGGCGAATAATGAAGGGCAGACGGGGTGAGCGGAGCAGAATCTTGATAACTGTTGAATCTGAGTAATGGGTATTTGGTGGTTCATTGCATTATTCCACTTTGAGTATGTTTTAACTTTTCTTGATAAAAAATGGGGTTTTGTCTCACCCCCCATCAATCAAACCAACCAAATGAAAATCGCTGAACTGCACCCTCCCTTTATAAGCTGCCCCAGGCTCCTTTCCCACTGCGTGGCATGCTGGTCCCTTGTACTGCACCTGAACATTGGATCCTTCCTGAGCCCTCCTCACCCTCCTTCGCTTCTCTGCGTCTGCTCACCTACATCCATGTCTTCAGTAAGCACCCAAAGAGCACCTGGAGCCGTGGCCCAACCCGCAGCCGAGCTGCAGCTCAGTGCTGTGTACCCAGCTGCACGTCCACTGTGTATGTACTCACGGAACGCACTGACCCTTCTCTCGCACGGGTTTTTCCTGCTTTGTTCCGCATCCCGGGTAAGGGCCCACAACTGCTCCCCCTGGCCACCGTCCACATGCCCCACCTCTGACTGATGACACGGTTGGCCACTTCTATTTCGGGAAGGGACCTCAAATGTGTCCCTGCCTCATGCTTCCACTGCCTGAGTGAGACTCCGCTCGGGCCTGGAATCCTTTGGGGAGTGCTCTCTTCTCCCCCCGCTGCCAGCCACCCCTAGCCAGGTTCTGCTACCCCAGTGCCTTTGCTTCCAGGCCTCGCATAACCTCCACTCCTGAAGAGCCTGCGTCTAAGTTCCTGAGGATCTAAGAGCAATAATCAATGTAATAAAAACAGTGACTATTTACCCCATATCAAGTATTTTGCTAGGTACTTCATTCCTTGTCATTTGATTTTAGCCTCACAACAGATTTTTAAAAAACCAGATATTATTATCCATTTTATAGATAAAGAAACTGAGGCACAGACAGATTATAGTCATTGGCTCAGGGTCACACAGTAAGTGGAGAGACACAGACTGGGAACCTAGACGGTCTAGTTCTAAAGCACAGGCATCCACCCAGAAAGCCAGCCTAACTGATTCCCCAACGTGAAGTGAACCTCCTTGGGACTCAAGTTTTCTTCATCTGTGAAAGGGGATTGATAACATCTGCCTCATTAAGACTGCTGTATGGATTCAGTGAAATAAGAACTCAAAAAACCATTAGCTGTTGCTCTGAACTGGACTACTTCCAGTTTTTTTGAGAAGGGCTTTGGAGATTCTCAGCCCAGCGTGGCTCCCCACGTAGTTTCCCTGGTGTGTGGCAGGCATCCCTGGAAGGAGCCTGGGACTTTCCATGGAGTCAGCCTTGGTGGGTGGGCTCCCTGTGTTAACAGAACCACGTCCAGACAATCATTTCACTATGCAGTCATTCCTCTGCTCAGGACCGACTGGGTTTCCCCGACCATGCCAAGTGGGTAAGATCCCTTACCTTAGCTACTCAGTCTGCGGGTAAGATAAACACACAAAAAATCATGTCATGGCCAGGTAAGCGCTCAATCAGGTACTGAGGGAAAAACAGAGGTGTTCGCTTGGCCTGGGGACAAATCAATGACTGGGCACAAATCCACCACGAGCACTTAGTAAATGCTAATTTATGGTGGATCAGCGATACTGTTCCACAACCACATTCCCTTTACAAAAGATTGGGTTCAGCTAAATGTCAGAGTTTAGTCTCTTTTCTGTGCTCAAGGTCATCAGGAAATCTTCACTGCGCAGCCTCAAAGGTCCCATTTACTGCAAGCAACCTCGCAGCTCCAAGAAGAGGAGAATACAAAATGTGATTTCATTTTTTAAAAAAATGCTAAGGTTACTTAATAATTCGAAACCAGATTCTATTTTCCTTTTATATAAAAGCACTGCATAAGAATATAGCTATGGCTCTCTGCATATAAATATAATATCAAAGATTTCCCTCCATGTGTCTCTTTATTTCGAAAGCACACTAGAGGTTCCTGTCCGCACAGGACTTAGAAAAGACTACCACCATGGCCAGCTGAGTTGTTTGACAGCCAACAAAAAATATCTGCTGTCCGTTTATTCCAGTCCAAATGGCCCAGACATCCTTGCTGACCTGCTTGTGAGCAGCCCATCGGCCCTGGGCATGGTGGAGTCATTAGGGCTGAAAGGAGCCAGCCAGTGAATCACGGGCCCTAATTGTTCATGAACACAGGACCGTCACCCAACGGCGGGTCTCCCAGAGCCTGCTGCCATTGGCGCAACAGGACACGGATAGATGGGGTGCAGGGCAGTGTGAAAGCCCCGTCGGTCCTGTGTGCATCCAGCGCAGACGATGAAAACCTCTCCCTGCTCTCTGCGACAACAGGGAAGACCGACAGAACTATTTACCCAGGCCCAGAAGATGAAATGACCCAGTGTGTGCAGGTTTATACAGCACCCAAAAGCTGAAGACACCAAAATGTCCTATCCGTCGCCGCTACAATGATCCTAGCAAACCCATCAGACCAGTCCATCTCTGGTCAAAATGGTGCCAAATGCTAGGGCTTCTCTCCCTACCCTGACATCCAAATCCATTTAACCCCTTTTTTCCCCTTGACGTTGTCCTTGTTCAAGTTACCCAAATGGTCTACCTCTAGCTACGAGCCAAATGGTCAGCAGCTGCACCATTAGTCTCTTCTGTAACTGTTGTTTGAACTGCTAAGGAGGCCTCTGTTTTCCTCTCTGTCTGAAGCAGCGTGACAGTACTTATCTGCTATAGATTGCTTTATCTATTCTTAAGCCCCAGAAGGTAGCAGCAACTGTGGTAGCTTGCAGATGTTGTGTGGCGGGGGGAGGGGGGTGGGGGTGGGGGCCCTGCACAGCAGCACAGCACATGGTGGTGTTTCCCACTGACCACAGAGGGAGGAGGATCACTGGGAGAATGCAATGATTTCATGGCCCGTTGAGGTAGGGAGGCCATTCTCAAGAGTCCACCCACCTGCAGGGGGTCCTTTACAATCGTCTATTTGCACCAATCCATCTGCCTATTTGCTTTTTAAGTAAAAAGATGTGAAAGAATCTCTCTCCAGCTGTGCTCCACAAGACCATAAATCTCGGGCTGCAGAGCCTTCAGCACAGAGCTGCGCACATTCTGGCTATGGGGTGGCAGAGGGCGTGGGGGGGCGGGGAGAGGCAGGAAGACCAGGACACAAAGTCAGTTGGAGAATAAAACAAGGAATCTTTTCTCCGGCTCCACTTGGTGCAACGAAACAGCTAAGATTCTCTGAAGCCCACGGACTGTTTTCCTGTTCTTATGTGAAGCAAGATTTCCCTGAGTGGCCTTCTCTGGGCTAAACTGGACACCAGAGAGAAAAGGCCCGTGGGCAGCATGGGATCGGTTTTCCCTCCTACTTATTCCAGGGCTGCAGTGCGAATGAAGGGGCCTCTCTCTGGAGGTCAGGGCACCCCTTGAGGAACACCAAATAGTGGTGATCTTTGTCATGGATTCAAGAGAAAACTGCACCCCTGGAGTCTGTAAACAGGTAACTTCAGGTACTTTCTAAGTACTTTGTGTTTGTTATCATTCATGTTGTCGCTCATTAACGAGCCAGGCTCCAAAGGCACAGGAAGATTTTACATTAAAAAAAATGTTTACTAATTTTAGAGAGAGAAAGAGACAGAGCATGGGGGAAGAGGCAGGGAGAGAGGGAGATACAGAATCTGAAGCAGGCACCAGGCTCTGAGCTGTCAGCCCAGAGCCTGATGCAGGGCTTGAACCCGTGAACCCTAAGATTGTGACCTGAGCTGAAGTCGATGCTTAACTGACTGAGCCACCCAGGTGTCTCAGGAAGAATTTATAATAAGGAAACATTAACTTTTTAACTTTATTTATTTATTTATTTGGTGGGAAGAGAGGTAGAGAGAGAGGGGGAGAGAAAATCCCAAGCAAGGCTCTGTGCTGCTAGCACAGAACCCAACGCAGGGCTCGATCTCATGAACTGTGAGATCACGACCTGAACCAAAACCAAGAAGCAGACGCTTAATTGACTGAGCCACCCCAACCCAGGAACCCTTTATAAAGGTATCTCTGTAATTCTTTTAATTTTTAATTTCTAGAGAGAGAGAGAGAACATGAGTGGGGGAGAGGAGGGAGGGAGGGAGAGAGGGAGGGGGAGGGGGGGAGAGAGGGAGAGAGAGAGAGAGAGAGAGAGAGAGAATGAGAACATCTCAAGCAGGCTCCATGCTTAGCACAGAGATCATGGCCTGAGCCAAAATTAAGAGTCAGACACTCAACCGACTGAGCCACCCAGGTGCCCCGATAAAGAAACATTTAGTTGAGAAGACTCTGTCCATATGGCCGTTTTCTGTGCAGTCAGGTTGCTGCTGTTCGCCTTCAGCGCTCGGCATTTCCGTCCGGGTGCTCTGCGGGAGCCTAGTTTGAGAGCCGTGGCTGGGAGTAGAGCTTTATGCCAGTCCCTGCTGCTGAACAAAGAAGGGATTCCCTAGTGACAGTCACAAGACCTGTTACATAATCTCACTCCTGTCCTCCAGGAGCCAAGCCCAATGGCTTATCTGTCTGAGATGAAGAGCATTTTCCCACCTAGACCACGGTATTTTCATTTTATGCCTCCCACCAACAGACAGGCCGGGAGGGAGACGCTCAGACATTCCTGACCCTCCAAGTCCCTCCAACAGGCAATTTCTTTTGAATGTAAAGGCCATAAACAGACTTTCATAGAACTGCTATTTTATTTGAAAACTGAGTGGATTCTGCCTGGATCTGAACCCCGATTCCATTACTTGGCAGCAGTGTGCCACTGGGCATGTTAGCGTCACCTCCCCGTGCCTCAGCTGCCTCACCTGCACGGTGATGCCATGATAATAAGAGCACTTGTCTCACAGGCTGGCTGTGATGAGTCAGTGCCTGGGCAAAGCACTGGGCACTTTTTTTTTTAATGTCAGTCACTCATCTTGCATTTAAGAGTCAGTGTGACATTTTTGTTAAAAACTTACTTCTATTCCACTTAATTGTGATATCTTGGGAAAGCCCAGTTCTCTTTGCTTTCATTTCCTCATCTTTAAAATGTAGAAAATCACAGATGCTACCTCACAGCCCCGCTATTAAATTTACACAAATTAACGTAAGGAATTTAGAACAGCGTTTGGCCAAGAATACGTGCTTAATAAAAGTTAGCTATCGATGTCCACAAGCTGAAGCTATAAAAGTACCATCAAAGACAAGCTGAGAATCATGAGTTTGTTTTCTGCCAGGGGAAGATTGTTCCAGAAGGTTATTAGGCAGGGGCAGAAATAAATTGTGCTATATATCAATATTTTTTCAATCAGAATTCAATTTGTATTCAAGCAAGAATTGCTGTGGTTTTTTTTTTCCTTCTCATTTCTCTTTCTTTCCCTTTTATACTCCTTTTTCCATCAAGTATTGGAAAGGAGGCTCTACAGCCAGCCTGCCTCAG
>JAESUZ010004767.1:0-28255 GCA_017311185.1 Proteles cristata cristata
GTCGCAAGGTTGGGCCAAGGAGAGGAGATGCTTTACTGACCCGACGCCCACACGAGGCGGGAGACGCCCACGCGAGGCGGCCAGGAGCCGGTGGGTGGACGGTCACCGGCCGCGTCTGGGGGCCACACAGGGTGCAGAATGCGTGCTGAGGGTGCATTTCCTGGGCAGAGTTGAGCTGGGAGCAGTGTGACCCGTGCAATCTTCCAGCCCAGCTGTGGGCGAGCAGGGGGGAGTCGGCGGCTCTGCGACCTGGGCACGGAGACCGGGTGCCTGACCCTCCCTGAGGGCAGACGGCCGCACCCTGAGAGTCGGGGCACTCGCACCCCATGAGGCCTGGGGGGCAGGCAGGCCGGACGTAAGGGAGGCCCTGCCCCAGAACTGAGACTTGTAGCTCCGGAAACGCACACGGACCAGGCGGGAGGCTTCGGTGAAAGGAAGGAAAACAAAGGGGGGTGGGGGGGCTCGGACGGCCAAGCGTCCGAGTCTTGGTTTTGGCTCATCAGGTCGTGATCTCCTGATCACGTTTGCGGGTTCGAGCCCCACATCAGGCTCTGCGCTGACAGCTCAGAGCCTGCCTGGGATTGGATTCTCCCTCCCTCTCTACCCCTCCCTGACTTTCCACACGCTCGCTCTCTCTCTCTCTGTCTCAAAATAAATAAACAAACTTAAAAAAAAAAGTGGGGAAGGAGAAGAACCCAGCAGCCGGGCTCCAGTCCCCAGGAGGCTGCCTGGCTGCCTCCGTGGTGGCGTCCCTGGTGCCCCCCTGGCGGGGGGCTGGCTGGCTCCACACCCCCGGAGCCCCGGCTACTCTCGGATTCCCTTCTGTTGCCCCATCACCTGTTTTCTCTCAAACTGTTACTAGATATGTATTTACTTCATCCCTTCTTTCGTCAGAAGCCGCAATGACATTTACGCCTCACCCTCCCCGCCCGTGAGCATGGGCTGGACTCAGGGGTGGGTTCTAATGATGGAAGAAAACAGAAGTGAGGGTCCCGGGAGGTAAGACCATGAGTTAGAACCCCGTTCTCTCTCCTGGATCAGTCGGTCTGGCGGGAGGCGGGCGCCCTGCCCTGAGAACACGCGAGCAGCCGCATCGAGGGCCACAGGCAGGGACCGGACGCCTCCCGCCTACAGCGTCCCGAGTGAGCCGTCTCGGGGCCCATCTTCCCGCCTCCAGACCTGAACCCGCTGGCCCAGCCTCTCCTAAGCACCGGACCCCTAACTATGAGGCATAAATAGTTGTGGCTCTGAGCTGCCGGCTTTGGGGCTGATTTGTCCCTCAGCAGCCGAGAGCTAATACAGAAGCTTCCTCCGCATGTTTGGTTGTTTTGTTGAACTGGCGTTTGCGGTATGAGGACATTTAAAGTCGTGAGGGCTTCGCGCTGATGGGCGTCGCTTTAGCTGCTCGGGCAGAGAGGTGGCCGGAACCACGTCCCGAACGATAGAAGGAGGAGGTGGTGTTCTCTCTGGGGCCTCTCGGTATGTTTAGAATAGAACAGTGGTTTGCTCCCCGAGAGGGGGGTGCTGCTGCCCAGTGGGGTGCAGAGGGGGCTGGAGAAGGTTCCGGAGGGCACACGAGGCTCCTCGCCTGTGCCCCCGCCCCAGCTCCGCACTGGTCGCGCTCCGCTGCGGTAGCAAGACAGTGGTGTAGACGCTAGCCAGTGAGAAACACGGATTCTTCCAGCAGGACCTCACATACACACGCAGGTGGGGACGGGAGGAGAGTAGGCGGCGAGTGGAATCTGGGCGGTGGGTCCGCGTCTGTCTGCCCCCCAAAGATGAGGAAATTACCCCCCACTGCTCCCCGGCCTTTGCTCTGCCTTTATCGCTCAGGAGTGGCAACGGTCGCCTTACTGTTTTAGTTATTTTGGTGTTTCGCTTTATACCAACAAAAAATATGAGCGACCGCGAAAGGCGCCGTCAAGAGATGAGAAGACAAGCCAGGCCCGGGAGAAGACGCTTCGGCAACAGACACGTCGGAGTCGGGACTCTCATCCCACACCCACAGGCCTCTCAGCCCAGCAGTAAGGAAACAAACAGCCACGGTCCGAAGCGACGCCTGAACGGACACATGGCCTGAGAGGCGGGGACGGCTGAGCACCAGGGAGGGGGCCCCGCGCTGTCGGCCGCGAGGCGCACGCGACGCTGCAGACCCTGGCGACACGGCAGACCCTGGCGACGACGGCAGACCCCTGGCGACGACAGGGCAGGCGCACGCGACGCCGCAGACCCTGGCGACACGGCAGACCTGGCGACACGGCAGACCCTGGCGACACGGCAGACCCTGGCGACGACAGGGGTGAGGCGCACACGACGCCGCAGACCCTGGCGACACGGCAGACCCTGGTGACGACGGGGGGTGCCGGGAACTCGCTGCTGCTGGGAACGCGGGGGCCCGGTCGCGCCGGGGGGGGAGAGGGGGTCTTACGCCACAAAACCCCCTCCTGCCGCACGTGCGCGGACAGAATATTCTCCGCGCTGGGAAGAAAGGAGCCTCCGCCAAGAAAACCCACGGGAGGAGGGACGCCGATCACGCGGAGACAGAAGCCGGGCTGGAAAGGCCCCGCGCAGCGCGGTGCCACGCAGATGCCACTAGGGAGAAAGCACAGCCACGGGGACCCTAGAGACCAGGGGTGGCCGGGGGGTGAGGGGGCGGGAGGACGAGCAGGTGTTGGAGCGCCGGGGACTTGTGAGGCCGTGAAATTACTCGCCATCACTCCCTAACAGTGGCCCCCCGCCTTACACATTTGTCCAAGAGCACAGACCACCGTGCATGAGCCCTGGTGTGAACCACGGACTCGGGGAGGACGTGGCCGTGCAGACTCATCAGCGACACACAAGTACAATCGCTGGGGGGTGGGGAGAAGGGAGAGGCTTTGGGAAGGGAGGCGGAGGGAGGGGGAGGGGGGAGGCTGGGGAGGGAGAGGGAGAGGGGGAGGAGGAGAGGCGGGGGGAAGGAGAGGTGGGGGAGGGAGGGGGAGGGGAGGCAGAGGCTGGGGAGGGGGAGGGAGGAAGGAGGGGGAGGAGGTAGGGGAGGGAAGAGAGTGGAGGGAGAGGGAGGGAGGGGGAGGAGGGAGAGGTTAGCTGAGGGGAGGGGAGGGACAGAGGGAGTGGAGGGAGAGGCTGGGGGAGGGAGAGGTGGGGGAGGGGAAGAGGGAGAGGAGGGAGGGGGAGGAGGGAGGGGGAGGAGGGAGGAGGCTGGGGGAAGGAGGTGGGGGAGGGGAGGAGGGAGGCTGGGGAGTGGGGAGGAGGGAGAGATGGGGAGGGAGAGGGAGAGGCTGGGGAGGGGGAGGGGGAGGGAGGGAGAGGGGAGGAGGGAGAGGATGAAGGGGAGGAGGGAGAGGTGGGGAGGAGGGAGAGGTGGGGGGAGGGGGAGGAGGGAGAGGGGGAGGAGGGAGAGGGGGCTGGGAGGGGGAGGGAGAGGCTAGGCAAGGGGAGGAGGGAGAGGTGGGGAGGGGTGGAGGGAGAGGAGGGAGGGGAAGGAGGGAGAGGCTGGGGGGGAGGAGGTGGATGGGAAATCTCTGTACCAACCTCTCCCTTCTGCTGTGAACCTAAAACTGCCCTAAAAAGTAGTTAAGCCTCAGGGGCGCCTGGGGCTCAGTCACTTGAGCGTCCAGCTTTGGCTGCGGTCACAACCTCACGGTTCAGGAGTTCGAGCCCCGAGTCGGGCTCGGTGCTGATGCCGAGGGGCCTGCCTGGGATTCTCTCTCCTGATGTCTCTCTCTCCCTCCCCGCTTGCACCCTCCCTCCCTGTCAAGATAATAAAATGAACTTTAAAAAGTTAAACTTTTAAAAATACATAAAATAGAAAATGTTGGAAATACATACATATCATGAAGCTTCGCTCCTCGGGGCCCACCCTCCGCCCGGGGGCTTCGCGGGCCGGGCTCTGCCGCCTCCGCAGCCGCCTGCTCTCGGAAGGTGCCAGAAAGCATTTAACGGCCGATCTCTGCGGGGAGGACCTTTTGTGTAACGTTTGCAGGTCCTGTGCTTATAAATACTCCCAGCGACGCCGATTTCAAGCTCCCGACAGGACGTCAGTCGCCGGCAAAGGTTCTGAAAATGTCTAACTGCCCCGCGAGCCTACGTGGGCCACCCCCGCGGGGTCCCGGCCGCGGGGGCTGCTGTGAGCCCGGCCCCGGCCTCTCCCCGACTCCGCTCTTCTGCCGGGACGCCCGAACCTTCTCCTCGGAATTCAGCGGCTTGTCCAGGGCAGTTCGTTCACATCCGCCTTACGTGACCCCCACGTCGGTGCCCCCAGCGGCTGGGGCGGTCGGTGCCGCTGCCGGATGCCCACGTCGGTGCCCCCAGTGGCTGGGGCGCGGTCGGTGCCGCTGCCGGATGCCACGCCGGTGCCCAGCGGCTGGGGCGGTCGGTGCGGCTGCCGGATGCCCATGTCGGTGCCCCCAGCGGCTGGGGCGGTCGGAGCCGCTGCCGGATGCCCACGTCGGTGCCCCCAGCGGCTGGGGCACAGGCGGGAAGCCTGCAGCAGCTCCGGGCTTTGCGCCCCGGGGTTGGACCCGCCCCCTGCTGTCCCGGCCTCTCAGCTCCCACGCGGCCCTGGTGGACTCGTCTGCTCCGGGGCCACTGACGTGAGCAGGTTTTACCTGGTTCGCTTGTGTCGTGGCACCAATCCCGACGCCACCACTGCGGCCCCACCAAGCGGAAGAGAGAGCCGGACCAAGACGGTGCGCGGAGCCCGCGCGGCGACAGAGCCGGGCCCCGCCAGGACCCTCCGTGGGGCTTGCCTGGTTTCCGCGCCCTCAGAAGCTCCGGTTTCATTTGCCTGTTTCGTCCCCTCGTGGCCAACGCCGTCCGCGCCGCTGCAGAGGAGGAGCCGGCGGGTCCGAGGGCCCCTTCTCCTTTCCGCCCAGCGGGGAGCAGCCAGGACGGGCAGGGGGCTCAGGCCTAAGTGGCCGCAGAGGGCCTTGCGGGACAGTTATGTGCGTGGACTGTGGCGCTACCACGTGGCTGCACGTGAGTGTAGAGCCACACGCCCCCCACGCGTGCACGTGTGGCCGGCGAAGCCCCGGCGGGCTGCACGCGTTGCTCCGACACCCTCGCGGTGCTGACCCTGGACCAATGTCATGCAAGACGCCACCGCCCGGGGCGCAGGGGTGAAGGCTGCGGGGACCTGCGAGTGCGCGTCTGGGCAACTTCCTGCAGATCTGTAATTATTTCCAAACGAAACGTTTTTTTTAAGCGCCAGGAAGTGACGTGAAGAAGGGAAAATCACTTTGACAGAAGCAGCGTGAGGTGCCGCGTGTGGCGATGGACGGACGGACCGCCGCCCCAGCCCGGCCGGAGAGCCTCACGGCGCCGGTGCAGGAACGCGGGCTTCCCGGAGGCGGGGGTCCCAGAGCCCGCGGCGAGCCCGTCGGACACGTCTGTGAGGCCGCTCTGGGGTCCCTGCGGGGGGGACTCCCCGATGCTGATCTCAGACCTCTGGCCTCCAGGATAAATGTGTGCTGTTTCGCATCAGCTACGGGGATCCAATACGCAGGCCGGGGGTGATCGCGATGAGAGCTGGCATCAAGGGAGGGATGGCCCCAATCTGCAGGTGTGCCCAGCGCATCACTGTAGACGCTCCAAGGCCACGCAGCCGCCGGTAGTGACAGGGCCGGGGCTCCACCCCAGCTGCCGAGTCCTGATGCCCGAACTCACCCGGCGTCTGACACCATCTCTGTCTGGACACCCCGGGCCCAGCGTCTGGGCGAAGACCGTCCTCCGGCGCCCAGCTCCTCCGGGAGCATCCCTGCTGGGGCTCGTCCGGGCGCCCCCCGGCCCGTGCCCTCCCGCCAGGGGCCCCTGCTAACGCCTGGGTCTCAGCAAACCATGAACGTGCACATCTTCAGACCCAGGGAGGCGCTTCCCTTGCATTTTGTCAGAGAGATGCCCCGATGCTCCCAAAATGCCCATCACGGCCCCAGTTACCGTGGCATAAAAACGGGAAGAGCCTCAATGTCCAACAGCACGAGTTTGGGTAAATTAACTGTGATGCATCGATAGAGAGAAGCGTACGCATCCCTGCGGAATGAAGGCTGTACACACTCCTGACTTGGAAAGCGGCTCCGACATGACGTGGAAAACAGAAAGGGATGACAGGCTTCGGATCGAGAAATCTGCCCGAGATAAAGGCAGAAATGAATGGGCCGAAATGCAAACTATAACGGGGTTAAAAAACAAGAACTTTGATGGTGTCCTTCTTCCCCACCAGCGCACGGACTGTCTGCAGTGACAGTAGGGAAACTTCATGATCGATTCTTACACACGGGCGCAGGGACGTTTTCGCTGGTGACTTATGTGTAAGAACCGAGCCAGGATGACGACGACTTTCATCACGACGTCCCGTAAATGATTCAGGACCTGAAGTTCCTACTCGGGACCAGGACGGAGAGACAGGATCCTTGTCACCATCCCTCAGCCCCTGAACGCGGGTCGTGCGGGAGAAGAACTGGCCTCCGTGTGACAGCCGAGAGCGGGGGGCGTCTCTCTGTTCTGCCTGAGGAAAGACTCTCTAAGTGTAAAACAGCCCTGTAGCAGACGGGGCTGCCCGTACGGTGGGGAGCACGCCGTCCCTGGAGGTATTCAAGCCAGAGTCAGAGCTGCAGTCGTCTGGCGCCAAGGAGGAGGTTGACAGACGGAAGAAAATCAAGACGTGGCAGAAATGGAAGGAGCGAGCGACAACGGTGAGTGAGAAGCCTCAGGGGCCCCAGAGGCCTCCCCGCAGACGCGAGAGCCTGGGCCACGCCTCATCCCCGTGGCTGCCACGGAACGAAACCACATGTGGAGAAAAATCCCACAAGTTGTCACAAATACCGTCGGACACGTGAGGCCGAGGACCCTCGAGGCCAGCGTGCCCCTGTGACCAGCGAGCAAACAGAGGGTCGGGGGGGGTGTGCTGGGGGCGCCCAGGCCTGCGTGGAGCTGTTAGGCCCAGGAGACCACCCGCCAGCCCCCACCCGGGCCCCACGGCCCCGGCTCGAGGAAGAAGAGAGAAATCCAGAGTCAGGACAGAGGGGTGACTGCCGCTCCTGTGTGACCGCCCCACCTTGCTGTGTATCACACACAGGCACACACACGCACACGCACAGGCACACGCACACACACACGCACAGGCACACGCACAGGCACACACACGCACACACGCACAGGCACACACACAGGCACACACACAGGCACACACGCACACACACACACACAGGCACACACACGCACACACACAGGCACACACACGCACACACACAGGCACACATGCACAGGCGCACACACATACACAGGTGCACACACACGCACACAGGCACATACACACACGCACAGGCACACATGCACAGGCACACACACATACACAGGCGCACACACACACACAGGCACACACCGCACAGGCACACACACGCACACACGCACAGGCACACGCACAGGCACACATGCACGAACACACTGCCTTTCCAGGCACGTGACACACGCGGCGCCACCGCCACTGCGCACGGCACACGCACAGGCACACACACACAGGCACACACACACGCGCACACACACGCACAGGCGCACACGCACAGGCACACACACGCACAGTGCACACACACGCACACACAGGCACATACACACGCGCGCGCACAGGCACACAGGCACACACGTGCACACACACAGGCACATACACACACGCACAGGCACACATACACACGCACGCGCGCGCACCTGCTTGCTTTCCTGGGAAGAAATTAATGACCCCCGGGCCGTTCACGGTGCTTTGGCTCCGATGCCAAACAGCTCTCACGATCGCTCTGGTTCCCTATAAAGCCGGTAGCGGGTGGAAGGCGACACCTGCTTGGGATAACGAAACGTCTGTGGGAGGCCGGGCACCCCACGGGCCCCGGGTGAGAGGGGGTGCCCCCCACCCCACGTCTCATTCCAAGGAAAGGCCCTCCTGTGCTGGGTCGAGGGAGCCGGCGCGTTTCCTGAGGAAGCGCAGGGAAGAGCCGATCAACAAAATCCATCAGACTCACTGCCTTCTGGAAGCACTTTCCCTGCTCATTTATCCTGCACCCGGGAGTGATTACGTCCGGGCCTTTCTCCCAAGGACTCCGGGAAGATCAAACAACTTTCCGCCCCAATTCTCTTTCACGAAACACTTTGGTCCCTTTCAGACGCGTGTTTGCCGTTCATTTTGGCTTCCCGGGCAGCCCGGCGGCCGTTCGGGATGAGGTCATCGCTGGCAGCTCGTTGCCGGTGGGTCCCCGGTTTCCAGCCGCGGGGAGCCCGGAGAAAACCATCCGATACCCATGACCAAGGACTGATTTCAGTTCAAATGGTGAAGAGGACGCCTAGAAAGTCCTCTGCTCTTTTTTAAAAAATGATCTAGATAATTGTAGATTCACACGCAGCCGTAGGTACCAACACGGGGAGCCCGGGATGCGTGACTCGGTTTCCCCAGTGACGACACCAGATGAAACTAACATCACGATGAGAACGTTGACACAGCAGGCGGTGTGGCCCTTGCCGGGGGGACGGTCTGAGGCCACGGGCCAGGCGCCCGCCCGGAGACTCGCTCTATCTCAACACGAGCCACTACCTTCAGCCAGTTGGGTTTCTGTCGATTGCATACAAATGTCCGCGTGTGCACGGACGGGCTCCCGGAACCCGGCGGCTCAGACAAGCCCAGGGATCGCCGGTCTGCGGGTGGAGAACCGGCCTCTGTACCCGTTCCGTGGGGGGCCTTGCCCTCTGGATCCACTTGTAGTTTGTGTGTGTTTACGATTATTTATTTGTTTTTGAGAGAGAGAGAGAGAGAGAGAATCCCAAGCAGGCCCCACGCAGCCAACACCAGAGCCCGACGCGGGGGGCTCGATTCCCTGAACTGTGAGATCATGACCTGAGCTGAAAGCAAGAGTCAGACACTCAACTGACGGAGCCCCCCAGACACCCCTCTATTCTCTTTCATTTGTGAGGCTTTATTGACATACAGCTGACAGAGGGAAAAACGGCCCCTGTTGTCTGTACTGGTCTGGGTGCGTTTGGACACGAAAATACGCCCGTGACCCCGTCAGTACAATCAGGGTTCTGTCGCTGCTCTCGCGCGACGTCCGGCTGGTGAGGACTCTGTGTTTACGGGATGAATTCCGAGTGGGAAGCATGTGGGTGCACCGGGGGCCAGTGAAGAAGCAGGATCCTTACTACAGGGAACGTAAGATGCGGAATCCGTCTCACAGGCGTTAGAAAAGCTGGAAACGCCACAGGGGAAGGGGAGGCGCCCGGAGAGCAACAGCTAGGGGGGCAGCTGCCACCCCGGGGGGTCCCGGGGTCCTGACACCACAGAGGGGAGCTGGACGTTGCCAGAGGCACTCCCGAGATGGGCGGTGAAGCCGGGGTGTGGGAAGCCCGCCTCTCCCCTCCCCCCACCTCCCAGCAGTCGCCGGCCAGAAGTGACCCACGGCCAAATCTAAATGGACCCAGGAGGCGAGGGCGTCTGAGATGTGCTGTGTGCAGGGGCCAGTGACAGAGAAGACAGCAGAGGAAGGACGGAATAAATCTGAAAGCAAACAGGTGTCCCTAATCACCTCCCTAACCAGCCCCCTAACCAGCCCCCTAACCAGCTCCCTAACCAGCTCCCTAACCAGCTCCCTAATCAGATCCCTAACAGACCCCTCACCAGATCTCTAACCAGATCCCTAACTAGACATCTAACCAGATCCCCAACCAGCCCCCTAACCAGCCCCCTAACCAGCTCCCTAACCAGCTCCCTAACCAGCTCCCTAATCAGATCCCCAACAGACCCTCACCAGATCTCTAACCAGATCCCCTAACTAGACATCTAAACCAGATCCCCAACCAGCCCCCAACCAGCCCCAACCAGCTCCCCAACCAGCCCCCAACCAGCCCCCTAACCAGCTCCCTAACCAGCTCCCTAACCAGCTCCCTAATCAGATCCCTAACAGACCCCTCACTAGATCTCTAACCAGATCCCTAACTAGACATCTAACCAGATCCCCAACCAGCCCCCTAACCAGCCCCCTAACCCAGATCCCCAACCAGCCCCCTAACCAGCTCCCTAACCAGCTCCCTAACCAGACCCCTAACAGAGCCCTAACCAGGCATCTAACCAGGTCCCCAACCAGACCCCTCACCAGATCCCTAACCTGATCCCTAACCAGATCCCTAACCAGAAAGACTCACAATGGGTCCTACCATTGGTATTAAAGTTTGCAATTGGAATTATGCCAATTCAAAATGCGAGGATTTGCTTGGGTTCAGTTGATCCACATGAAATTGCCAAGTGCTTTTAGGTCAAACGCTGTCCAATACGGGTCCAGTCAAACGCTGTCCAATACGGGTCCAGCTGTGAACCCCAGTTTCTCTGGAGGCTGCACAGGACCTGCCCAAGGCCACTCGGGGGCAGCACTCTCTGCTCTGACCCCTCCTGTGTTTTAACTTTGAGCCCATTTCAAAGGGAAAAATACAAATGTTTGTCAGTGATGCCTACAGCGTGGCGGCATTTACGTAAGGATTTCGCTTCTGCGGTTAGCATTCCCGCATCGGTGGCGGGGAGGGCAGAGCCAGACCCAGAGGAGGCGGTGACGGGAGCGAGTGGCGGGAAGGCAAGAGCCGACGGGCGCACACTTCGCCAGCGTGGGGCACGCGGACCTTCAGTGGGGATCAGAGTCTCTGGAAGGCGTCCCCGCCACCCCAGCGATCGGCTGTGTGGTCTGGGACATGTTACTCAGCCTCTCTTAGCTTCAGGGGTTCTCTGGACCCAAAGTGGGGGCCATTGTCGCTCTTTGCTGTAAAGGCCGCCGTGAAGGGACTGAAGGAATTCCTTAAATGCAATGAGACCTGAACAGCCCAGAGGAGGGAGCAACTGCTTATTCAGACAACAGCACGGTCTGGAGAGGCTCCTGATGCCTTTTAGCTTTAATTCCTTGTGTAGAGGCCCCGCCTCCAGGCACAGCCACACTGGGGGCTCAGGCGGGGGCCGGGCCGGGCCGGGGGGCACCGCACTCCGTCCGTAGCACTAGTTTGGGCTGGATGGACAGAGGGCCAAATCCAGAAGGCCGCCTGCCCCTCCCCCGCTCCTTCCCACGATCATTCTGGAAAACAAGACATGCTTCGTACCGCAGAGACGTGCAATATTGAAATTGCTCCCCTAATCTTTATGCGATTGCCTTCTCGCTGATAGAAATATTGCCTCTTGCTGAGTATTTATTGTCTGATTCTCTCCAAAGTATTGACTTTATGTAACAGTTTGATATACATCAAATCCTTTACGGATTTAATAAACTCCTCTGGTCAGCCTTCTGTTGTGAACACAATGAGATTTATGGCCGCCTTGGTGTAAAACCCTTTTTCCTTGAAATTTTCTACTTCCAGATATCAAAAGATAAGAAGGGAAGCATTTATCATCTTAGAAATCACACCCCACGTCTGCCCGCCGGGTATGAGTCAGAAATGACTAGTGGTTTAAGGACTAAAATATGACAAACGCCCGACTGCCAAACAGCTGAGGTGGAGAAAAGCGGGGTTTAAACAGAAATCCTTCCTCTTCCCCTCAAGAAAGATCTGTCTTCACGATTAATCACGACGGCGTCTGGGACAGAGAGCAGCCTGATTGGGGGTGGACCCGTCACCTTGGCGGGACTCCACCACGAAGTTAACAGGAAGGCAGGAAGGGACCTGTGTCACCCTGACTCCCCCAGGCGTGCACCTGTGTGCACCTTTCTCTGCCTTAGACCGAACCAGAGCAGGAGCTCACTGGCCACCTCTGCCGTGTCTTGAGGAGAAGGCGAGGTTGAAGGACTATTTGCCGAAGGAGGGAAGGAAGGAAGGAAGGAGTGAATGAATGAATGAGTGAATGAATGAGTGAATAAATGAGTGAATGGACAAATGAGTAAATGAATGAGTGGATGAATGGATGAACGAGTGAGTGAGTGAATGAGTGGGTGAATAAATGAGTGAATGAATGGATGAATGAGTGAATGAATGGATGAATGAGTGAATGAGTGAGTGGGTGAATATGTGAGTGAATGAACAAATGAGTGGGTGAATGAATGAATGAGTGAATGAATGGATGAATGAGTGGATGAATGAGTGAATGAGTGAATGAGTGAGTAGGTGAATATGTGAGTGAATGAACAAATGAGTGGGTGAATGAATGAATGAGTGGATGAATGAGTGAATGAGTGAGTGGGTGAATATGTGAGTGAATGAACGAATGAGTGGGTGAATAAATGAATGGATGGGTGCATGCACGAACAGACGGATGAGTGAATGAATGCATCCGGCCTGGAGTGCCTGTGAGAGGTAAAGGCGGGAACGGGAAATTCCACGATGGGTGGGAAGTTCAGGGTCTTTATAATTCGCTCCATCAGAAGAGAAACTCTCCGGAAGGAAACATTCCTCCATGGCCAGTTTGGAAGGGCTGAGAGGGACGCGCGCCCTGGGCACCCAGGGCATTCTAGATGTTTCCAGGAGCCGCTGATGGGACGTCGGGGTGTGGGGAAGGAACAGAAAGGAGACTGAGCCTCAAAGCCTCCCGTTAGATGAAATGGGGTGAGAAGAGTGGGTTTCTGCCATTAGTCATCTTTTCACTGTAACCGAGTGTCACTCTTTTCTAAGAGTCTGTTAATTCTGTAATTTACCACGGCCGCGGCGGGGGGGCCAGAGCCGCGCGGCTGTCCCTCCCCATCGACGACCTGTCGTGCTGTGTGGACGTTAGGCTGGCTTTCGAAGGCTCGGAATACCCCAGACTTAAGTTTCACGGCCAGCTTAGTAATTAAAAAAGAAAGAAAGAAACTGCTTGCACGTCAGTCAGCCAAAATGGGGCCCGTGACGCGTATGGCTTTAATTACAGCTAAAAGTACCCGGGTTTGGGGACGGCCGTGCAGAGGCCGAGTCCGCGGCAGAGACGGCCCGGCCTCTGCTTTCAAATAAGAAGGTGATTCACTAACGTGGCCCCGATCTGCTGAGCGGCGCACCTGTGTGCCTTTGATCAATGCCCGCCGTTGGGGCGCCTGGGGGCTCAGTCGGTTCAGCGTCCGACTTCAGCTCAGGTCATGAGCTCGCGGTTTGTGGGTTCGAGCCCCGCGTCGGGCTCTGTGCTGACTGCCAGCTCAGAGCCTGGAGCCTGTTTCAGTCTGTGACTCCCTCTCTCTCTGACCCTCCCTGCTCACGCTGTCTCTCTCTCTCTCCTAGAAATAAATAAAACGTTAAAAAAAAAAACCGCCCGCCACCCACCTGGCCTGGCCGCCCCTCTCTGCTCCCGTGTTTCGTGAGGACTTGCAGGGGCGGTGGGGGGCGGGGAGGGCGCTCGGGAGCCAGCGCGGCAGGCGGGCGGGGCTTGAGGGACATCTCTGCTCCAGCAGCCGGAGACAGGCTGAACTTGAACTTCCGTGTTCTCAGCTCCCCTCCCCTGAGTGACTGTGAGGCAGCAGGGCGGGGGGAGGGCGGTCTGCTGAGCAGAATAAGGGAGCTGTTGTCTACTGTGTAGTTTTGTGGTCTGGGGTGTTTTTGTGTCTTTCGGGGGTTTTTTTGCTTGTTGTTTTTGTGGGGGACGTATACTGAGCGCACGGATAGCACATGCATTGCAGATGCTGAATTCTTTTCCATCAGCGCATCTTGGCTTAAAAATGCTTTGCTTTCTGACTGTGCCGGCAATATATTTACCAGGAAAGATTCGGGAAAATTACAAACGCACTAAAGATTTTTTAAAAACTCAGATACAAGCGCATTTTCTAAGTATAATCAATCAAAATTAGAAGCCTCGTGTGGTGCACCGCCCGCTCCTCTGTCCTCTGCCGCAGCGAGCCCCGCTCGGGCCGTCCCGCGGCCGGATTGCTGAGTCACAGCCCGGACTCGAAACATATTTTCAGTAGACCCTGCCAAGGCCCTGGGCAGACACTCCAGCATTTACCAAGAGGTCGTGAGCCCGTCCGTTCCCCTTACATCCTTCCCGAACCTGAATGTTAGCCACTTTTTCAGTTCTGCTCAGCGGCATGAACCAGAATGTCTTATTTGCATGTTCCTAATTATTAGCAAGATAAGTTGGCATCTTACGATCGCCGCTATTGCAGGGTTTTTTGGTTATTTTTTTTTTTTTTTGCCTTTCTGCAGATTGATGGCCTGTTTATTTCCTCGGTCTCCCTGTATGCTTGTGTTTTACTTACGTCCCAGGAGCCCCTCATATATTAGGCACATTAACTTTTTCAAACTCATTAATGGATTAAACAAGCTTTGGCACTTTTATACAGATTAGAACACACAGACGTGATTTTTGCAGAAGAAATTAAAATTTGCATGTGTTTGGGGCGCCTGGGGGGCTCAGTCGGTTAAGTGTCCGACTTCGGCTCAGGTCATGATCTCACGGTTTGTGGGTTCGAGCCCCACGTCAGGCTCTGTGCTGACAGCTCAGAGCCTGGAGGCTGTCTCGGATTCTGTGTCTCCCTCTCTCTCTGACCCTCCCCTGTTCATGCTGTGTCTCTCTCTCTCTCAGAAATAAATAAAACATTAAAAATTTTTTTAAAAATGTGCATGTGTTTACTTACATGAGAAAACATTTGCCCTGGATCAGGTAAAAAGTCATACAAAGATAATCTGAACAGCATAATCCCGGGTATGGAAGCAACGTGCATCCGGAAAAGACCCAGAAGGTGGGGAGGATTCGGAAACACCACATACTAAATGTAAATAGTGGTTCTAAAGAGCAGAATTGCAGGTGATTTCTGTTTTTTATGACATAGTAATTTTTTTTAATGTTTTATTTATTTCTAGGAGAGAGAGAGAGAGACAGCGTGAGCAGGGGAGGGTCAGAGAGAGAGGGAATCACAGACTCCGAAACAGGTTCCAGGCTCTGAGCTGGCAGTCAGCACAGAGCCCGACGCGGGGCTCGAACCCACGAACCGCGAGATCATGACCCGAGCGAAAGTCGGACTCAACCGACTAAGCCACCCAGGAGCCCTTGTTATGTGTATTACAAAGACCCATTTTCATTCCAGTGTAGGTCTTTGGATTTTATTGAAGGCTTTTGCTCTGTCACAGTTTAAATGTTTATGTAGCTAAGTGTAGAAATCTCTTCCTTCACAGCTTGGAGGCTTTGTGTATTGCTTAAAAAGGCATATCCAGTCCTAGATTATTAAATTATTCTCCTAAACTTTCTCTTAGTTCTATTCTGATTTGAGTCATTTTCTTTCCTTTAGATTTTTTTTTATCCATTAGAAATTCATTTTTATAGAAGGTGTGAGATAAGGATCTAAAATTTATTTTGCTCCAGAAACATCGCGAAATGCCCAGCGCCGATTTACGGAACAGATGATTCTTTTTGCTCTTGATTTAAGGCACCTCTTTTATCATAAGGAACATTTCCTCACAAACGTGAGTCTGTTCCTTCATTCTCTATTCTGTCCCACTGATTGGTTGGTCCATTTGTGTGCTAATGTGTTTTAATTATTTCTGGAGTTTCATAGCACGATTCCCGAGAGCCAGCGTTATGTACTTCCCCGCATCAAAACCTTGGTGGAAAATAATGAAGGGGGAAGTAAGAGAAAGATAAACAGGAAGTACCCAGGAGAAGCCGTCTGGGGCGGGGGCAGGTGGGGGGGTCCGGCCGGAGCTTCAAGGGCACAGGTCTGTTCTAATATGTGAACAGGGGACCAGCTCACAGGTGTGTCTTATTATTGTTTATTATTATGCTTTATAGCCAATATTATGTATAGCTTTTTGTATATATGTTATTTAAGTTTATGTTTTAATTTATTTTTATTTTAATTTTTTAAAATGTTTATTTATTTTTGATAGAGAGAGAGAGCAAGCAGGGGAGGGGCAGAGAGAGAGGGAGACACAGAATCGGAAGCATCTCCAGGAGCCGAGCTGTCAGCACAGAGCCCGACGCGGGGCTCGAACCCACGGATGGTGAGATCATGACCTGAGCCGAAGTCGGACGCTTAACCGGCTGAGCCCCCCAGGCGCCTCCACAATTATTTCTTTTTTTTTTTTTTAATTTTTTAATGTTTTTATTTTTATTTTTGTTTTAGAGAGAGAGAGACAGTGTGAGCAGGGGAGGGTCAGAGAGAGAGGGAGTCACAGACTGAAACAGGCTCCAGGCTCTGAGCTGGCAGTCAGCACAGAGCCCGACGCGGGGCTCGAACCCACAAACCGCGAGATCATGACCTAAGCGAAAGTCGGACGCTTAACCGACTAAGCCACCCAGGCGCCCCAGACAATTATTTCATATTAACAGAGAAGAATGATGAGGGAGTGTTCTGGTTCGAGTGGTGGGCTAGGGCAACACTAACCCTAACCCCAGCCCTAGCCCTGGAAAGGGGGTACTGAACGGTACATTGTCCCCACCCCGAGGGGAAGACAAGCCAGACCAAACAGGCCGTGCGCTCGAAGGCACCTGCGCAGAACCCTGCGCGGCTACACCGCGTCCCTCCTTGGCAAGGACATGTCACCCAGCACCTTTTAAAGGCATTTCAGACCCAGGGAGAAGCTCCTGACTGCACTGTGTGTGGGTCAGGCCGTGACGGGTAATCGAGCTCTCCGGGGGCCCCGCAGATGAAGAGAACCCGAGGAGCCACGTGCCCTGGGCGGGGCCGACTCTGTGGCCACACAGCCTGGAGACACAGAGGCCCCAGCGAGTCTGCACATCCCTGCGGGGTCCGCCTGGCGGCCCAGGTTCATGGCCACACGGTGCTCCCTCGAGGGAACCAATCTCAGCTCGGTGGGTGGAGGAAGCTGATGCTTGTGGAGACGCCCAGAAGTGGAATGAACCGTTTCAAGGGGTGAGTTCCCCATCATCTGGGCTGTGCAAGAGTTTCATTGACCACCTCTCGGGAATGATGGAGTGGAATTTGCTAGCCTGACTGGGGGTGGGGAGCGGGGAGGGGGACTGTTGAACTAACTTACTTTAAGTACAGACACTTTTATAAAACTCTCTCCCCTCTCTCAAAAACAAACAACATGAATCAGGCACCTGCCGGCCGGCCGCAGAAGCCTTGTGGACCCTGGGCTGCCGTCCGAGTCAGACTCTTCATCTCTAGGATTATTGACCATAAGTGAGTGTTCTTTCAACCCACGGAGCTTGTGCTAACGTGTTATGGCGGCCGCAGAGACCCCAGGACAGGCGGTAACTGTCAGGCGGCAGTCAGCACCGATGAGAAAACGGAAAGCAGGGGTGGGTGTGGGAGGGGTGCGGTGCGGCATTAGGGGTAGAAGGAGGTTGATTTTGACCACAGGGAAGATAGGATCTCGTTTGGGTTTTTTAATGTTTATTTATCTGGGGGGGAGGGCAGAGAGAGAGGGAGACACAGAATCTGAAGCAGCTCCAGGCTCCGAGGTGTCAGCACAGAGCCCGACATGGGGCTCGAACCCACAAACCATGAAATCGTGACCTGAGCCGAAGTCAGACTGAGCCCCCAGGTGCCCTCGGACCTCGCTTGGCTTTAACGGGACCTCTCTGGCGGCTGTTTTCCCAGCAGCCTCTGGACAAGGGCCCAGACTTCATCTGGATCCGCGTGAGAGCCCCTCCCCCGCCCCACGAGTCCACACAGCATCTCATTTATTATGGGGGATGCGCCTCTCAGAGCCAAAGCAAAGCACACCCAGCAGCCAGCTTCTGGTCTGCGGGGCGGGGTGGTGTTGGAGCGAGGGACCCACGTGCAGGACAGACGCCTGCTGACCGTGACCAAGCGCAGACGCGTCAGGAAAGCGTAGGCGCGTGCAGACTTCAGCGCGGCTGTCCCTCCGCTTCCCGTCGGCCAGGGGGTGACGGAGGGAAAGGCAGACGCATCCTGTGGGAGCCACGGTCCCCGCTTCCCCGTCTTGTCTCCTCGCTCCCCACAACCTGCGTGGGAGGCAGGGCCCCCTTGTCCCCCGAGGAAAGCTAACGAAACAGGCTCGGAGGGTAAGCAGCTCTCGCTGGCCCGTCTGCAAACGGTCACCTCGCTCCAGCCAGTGACTCCCCGACGTCCAATCCCTGTTTCCTGTCGGCACCATCGTACTTAAGTTCATACAACAGGATCTCGAGGGGCTCGCTGAGCCTTGGGGCCCTTCTCGGAGCGTGTCACCGGTAGGAATGCCCCCTTCCCGGGTCCCTAAACCGCAAGGAGCCGCCTACGCGCGAGGCCATTTCCAGCTGAGCCTTCACTAGAAAGTTCCCTACGGCGGCCGATTTTCACAGCCACTAACGGAGCTAACGCAGTCCGGAAATGAACCAAAATGCGCAGGAGACACATGTAGCCTCTCAGAGCCCCAGGCCTCTCCGCCCTCGGGCCACACGCCGCACAGCCCTCCCCGCGGTGGCCCTGAGGGGACCAGCACAGCCACATGCTTGAGCAGAACCGACCGGCCTCCCCAGGACAGGACACCGAGGGGCTCGCCGCCCCCCCAACTCAGAACACAGCAGCGCAGAACTTGCAGCCCAGGGAAGCCTGGCACGCGCTCCGTTTGGACCGGTCACCCCTCTCCTGGGCTCACAGGCGGGGCCCCTCCAGCAGCCGCCGCTAAAAACCCCTGGCCAAGTGTCGGTGGCAGCGGGCGGGGGACCCCGGGGCCTAGGATGGTCCGATGCCCTCCAGCTCGACCCCGAGGAGGACCCCGGGACCGGGGTGCTCAGACAGGCTGTCCCTTGATGGTGGCACGGCGCAGGCCCAGGTCACGGGCGGGGAGGAAGCCTGTCCCTCTGGTGGCGCTGCTGGGCCCCGGTGGTGGCTCTGGGGACAGGCCGATGCCGGGCTTCTCCGGGCCCTTGGGATCCTCTGAGCCCCACGTGCGCGTTTCTGGTCCCTGTACTATTTCCACTAACACCGGGGCAGATAGAAATAAACAACAAATATCAGGGGGAATCTTTCCTGAGCCGTGAAATAAAACCGAGTAAAACATGAAAGATTGTCCGGGGAAACTATCGTGCCCCTCCCAGCAGGTGAGTCTCACCCGGACGGGTCAAATGGGCATTTTCCATGAGCCATGTCTTGCCTGGGACCGCATGGTTCTGAGCCTCAGGGCCTCAAGGTCAGTAAAAGGCTCCACTGAAAACCCAGTGCTTCCCCCGATACCGTCCGCGGGCTGGACAGCGGGTGGGCCACGGCGCGTCTCAGCAGGGGCTTACGCGTCCGTGGTGCCTGCGGCCCCAGCATTTAGCAGAGCGCCTGGCACGCAGTGGGTGCCTGATAAACGTTTGTTGATACACATCCCAGGATTATCATATGCTGACACGCCCTTGGCTGGTGAGTAGGAAAAAGAAGAGGAGAGAAAATGCTTGCAGATACCGTCAGTAACACGTTATTTGTTCCCTCGCGGCTATTCAAACCAAAGGTCAGGACTTGTGCAGGAAGAAGGCCGTGCAAGTACCGGATGCATGGAGCAGGACACACGGAGCAGGTGCACAGAGCAGGTGCACACGGAGCAGGTGCACACGGAGCAGGTGCACAGAGCAGGTGCACACGAAGCAGGTGCACGGAGCAGGTGCACACAGAGCAGGTGCACAGAGCAGGTGCACACGGAGCAGGTGCACACGGAGCAGGTGCACAGAGCAGGTGCACACGGAGCAGGTGCACAGAGCAGGGCACACGGAGCAGGGCACACGGAGCAGGCCACACGGAGCAGGACACACGGAGCAGGTGTACACGGAGCAGGTGTACACGGAGCAGGTGCACACGGAGCAGGGCACACGGAGCAGGTGCACACGGAGCAGGTGCACACGGAGCAGGTGCATATGGAACAGGTGCACACGGAGCAGGGCACACGGAGCAGGTGCACACGGAGCAGGTGCACACGGAGCAGGTGCATGGAACAGGTGCACACGGAGCAGGTGCACACGGAGCAGGTGCACACGAGCAGGTTGCACACGGAGCAGGTGCATATGGAACAGGTGCACACGGGCAGGACACACGGGAGCAGGTGCACACGGAGCAGGTGCACAGAGCAGGGCACACGGAGCAGGTGCAGGAGCAGGTGCATATGGAACAGGTGCACACGGAGCAGGTGCACACGGAGCAGGTGCATATGGAACAGGTGCACACGGAGCAGGACACACGGAGCAGGTGCACACGGAGCAGGTGCACACGGAGCAGGACACACGGAGCAGGACACACGGAACAGGTGCACACGGAGCAGGTGCACACGGAGCAGGACACACGGAGTAGGTGCACATGGAGCAGGTACACACGGAGCAGGTGCATATGGAACAGGTGCACACGGAGCAGGTGCACAGAGCAGGTGCACAGAGCAGGGCGGGGACGGTCTCCTCGGGAAGGCCTACTTGCAAGGCGGGCCCTTGGGCTGGGGTCTGGGACCCTGAATGGGTTCCTCACGGTGACGTGAACCCCCCCAGAACCCGAGAGTGACTCCCTGCACCTAAACCACCCGGGAACGGGACACGCTTTACGAGGAGGAGCACCCGCCCCTCGGGGAGGCTGCACCTCCGGTCCGTGCCAAGTGCAGCGTCCTCCCCAAGAAACCCTGGGGTGCTGAACCTCCCGGGAGCCCCCTGCCTGTTGGGGAAGGTCAGCGGAACGACGTGACCACCAGCTGACCCGTGAGCTGGACCCGGGCCCTCGGAGGCTCCCGGCCCCCTCCTCGAGAACACCCGCGCTGTGCACGTGACGAGCCCAGGTAAGGCCTCTCTATAACCCTCTCCGATCTGGAGGGTGGGCCTGGGGCCCCCCGTTTTGCTGCTGCTCAAGGCCAGCCTCGTGGGTCAGGTCCCTCTGGTGATTAAAACTGCCACCTGGCAGCCTGGCTCGATCTCTCCCTGCCCTGTGTCCGGAGGCCCCCGGGGGCCAGGGACCCACCTGGGAGACAACGTCTCGCACGTGTCGTCAGAAGCACCGTGGGGGCTCAGTCCCCCCGCGTGATTCCGCCGGGAGGAGGCTCTGGGAGGCTGGAGAACGGCTCGCTCCACGCTCTGCCCCGTGCGCCCTCTCCTTGGCGGGGTCCTCGGCCCTTCGTGGTAACAGACCACGTGGTGTGTGCGGCTGCCCCGCCGCACCCCTCCCGCACATCGCACCGGAGGAGCCTGGGGCCCCGCAGACACAAACAGGCCTAAAACCCCAAACCCAAATGCAGCCAACATATTTTTCTTTTTTTTTAAGTTTATTTAGTCATTTTGAGAGACTATGTGTGCACGAGCAGGGCAGGGGCAGAGAGAGGGAGAGAGAATCCCAAGCAGGCTCCGCACTGTCAGCTCGGAGCCCAACGCGGGGCTCGAACTCACAAACCACGAGACCATGACCTGAGCTGAAGTCAAGCGTTGGATGCTTCGCCAACTGAGCCCCCCAGCCGCCCCAGACGTATTTTTTCCTTATCTTAATTAATACACAGCATCATTTCCCCCCTGCACATACAGGAATTCATATAACCCTCATTGGCAGCCGAAGATTAACTTTTAAACTGAGAAATCTCAGAAGCGGAAGTCACAGCGACGCACGGGTTACCTCGGCTCCTGCCCGCACCCACGGCAGCGCGCGGACTGCGGCCACGCCGTCTGTCCTGCCCTGGGGCGCCGTCCTCGCAGCCCCAGGACCGCAGACTCGGGGCCGCCGCAGTCACTAAGTGCTCTCTGTACAGAGAAAAGCCCTCCTATCAGGTCCCTATCTTACATCGAGATGCAACTACGTTTCCAGTGCATATTGTGCGGAGTTAACAAAACGCGCATTCATTCGCAAGCACCGTTGCGTTTCTGGAGATGCTGCCTGCCTGCAACTCGACAAAACGAAACACAACACTTTTTTTAAACCTGGGATAGGCGGGGAAAACGACAGAAAGGGATACTGGCGTTTCAGAAATTGTGAAGAAGCGTGGAAGGTTGTGGATAAATGCGATCTGATCTGAAAACAAACCAAAGGAGAGAAAAAGTGCTGAAAGGAAAGGACCGTTTTGGAGGGAGAAGCCGCTCCAGGGAGCACCAACTTCAGGCCACCAGACAGCAGGAGAGAGGGGGCTCTTTGGGGAGCGGGGGCAGCCAGACCCGTCGGCCCCCTCCCGCCCCTGCCCTGTCCCAACGCAGATGCAAACGAAACCGAGAGTGCGAAGCTGTGACCGGCGCATCCTGTGAGGCCCCGGACGAAACTGACCGCCAGGAAGGACGGGACCCTACAGCACCCCCAGCCTCCCTCCGCCCCCGCCTGCCGGGTCGGTAAGCCCCACAGGCAGGCGCCACGGGGGACGGACGACACGGGCGTGTCCCCGGATACGAGGACTCATCCGAAACTCACCAGGGGTTTGTGGAAAGCCAACACTATGAAAGCCAAGAATCAGACCCAACAACCTGATGAATTAAGAGTTAAGTAGGGGCGCCTGGGTGGCTTAGTCGGTGAAGCGTCCGACTTTTGCTCAGGTCATGATCTCACGGTTCGTGGGTTCGAGCCCCGCGTCGGGCTCTGTGCTGACGGCCAGCTCAGAGCCTGGAGCCTGTTTCAGTCTGTGACTCCCTCTCTCTCCTGACCCTCCCCTGCTCGTGCTGTCTCTCTCTCTCTCCTAGAAAATAAATAAAACATTAAAAAAAAAAAAGAGTTAAGTGGCCTTCGGGGCGCCTGGGTGGCTCGGTCGGTTAAGCATCTGACTCCACCTCGGCTCACGGTTTCGTGAGTTTGAGTCCTGCATCAGGCTCTGCACGGAGCGTGCGAAGCCTGCCTGGGATTCTCTCGCTCTCTCTCTGCTCCTCCCCTGCTCTCTTGTCTCTCAAAATAAATAAATAAACTTAAAAATATATATGTAAATAAAATTAATGGCTCTCGGAACAGGCTGGCGAATGGGAGTAAAGTGCCTCCTTAAAAGTAATTAAATAACTTGCAAACTGAAACGGTGGCCTTCAAAATAAAAAAATTCACCAATAAAATACTAAAATATTTTCTCTCTGGATATAGTAATTAAGAGCGTGATAATAGGCGAACATAGAGCCAGAACAAAAGAGCAGACCTGATCAGCAGAGTCAAAGCCTTTAAAACACCAATAAGGTACACAAATCTCCAGTTGCAATGAAGAAGTAAGAGAAAAGGCAAAATAAATAACATGAAAAATGAGATATAACACCTAGTTACAGACATGGAAAAGACTTTCAAAGCTACAATCACTTTATTCCATAAATTTTAAAATATGGATAAAATACATAATTTCCCAGAAAATTTGCCTAAATGTACTCCAGCGAAGATAGAAATCCTAAATGAACGAATTGTGGAAGAAAGTGAATGGTCAACCATTACTTCCCAAGTAGGTACCACCCCATAAGGATCTGGGGGCTGGTTATACCAAAATCTTGAACAAACAGAAAGATGCCTAATGACAGAAATCACCCTGGTTCCTTCCAGAAGGCTCAGTGTGACCATAATACCAAAACTGAGTAAGTATAACACCAAAAATATACTCTGTGCACCAACTCATTCAAGTACATATGTACAACATTTTTAAAGAATACATTCACATGTCAAGTGCGCCACCATATTGAAAGAGCAATACATTATCATCTAGAAGAATCTTTCTCTTGTGAGAACAGTTCAATATTTGGAAATCAGTAATTGCACATCACCACATACATAAAGTAAATGAATAAAAACAAGTTTATCTCAGTTAAGGATGGAAAAGCATTTATTTTTTTTTTAATTTTTTTTAATGTTTTATTTATTTCTAGAAGAGAAAGAGGAGAGACAGCGTGAACAGGGGAGGGTCAGAGAGAGAGGGAGACATAGACTCTGAAACAGGCTCCAGGCTCTGAGCTGGCAGTCAGCACAGAGCCCGACGCGGGGCCCGAACCCACGAACCGCGAGATCATGACCCAAGCGAAAGTCGGACGCCTAACCGACTAAGCCACCCAGGCGCCCCAAAGCATTTATTTTTTTAATATTTTATTTATTTCTGAGAGAGAGAGAGAGACAGCATGAGCAGGGGAGGGTTAGAGAGAGAGGGAGACACAGAATCCAAAACAGGCCCCAGGCTCCGACCTGTCAGCACAGAGCCCGACGGGGGCTCGAACTCACAAACCGTGAAATCATGAGCTGAGCCGAAGTCGGACGCTTAACCGACTGAGCCCCCCAGGCGCTCCAAGGGGCAGAAAAGCATTTAATCAAATTCAACATTCCGTTTGAAGTATAATTGACATATAACATTATATCAGCCTCAGGTGCACAACATAGTGCTTCGATATTTGTATATATTGTGAGTTGATCAATGCATCTAATTAACATCTATCACCTCACGTCGTCACAATCTCTTTTCTTGCGATGAGAACTTGTAAGAGCCTCTCTCTTAGCAACTAGCAACGACCGCAGCCCCCAGCGCAGCCCCCACACCGTACATCACGCCCCCAGGACTTACGTCCCCAGTTACTGTGTAACTGGAAGTTTGTACCTTTGACCATCTTCACCCATTTTCATCCTTCAAAATCATACAGCCCTCGATACATTGAGAACAGAAGAAAAGCTCAAATCTGTCAGTGCCCTACAACAAACAGCACCACTAAGGGTGAACATGTCTGAAACGTTTCCTCCAAACAAGAAACTGCAAACCCCGAAGATGGCTGCCATCACCATGGAAGCTGGGGTCCAGGTCTCGGGCCGGGGCACTGATGAACCACTCACACTGAAGGGTGAGATGTCAAAGAGCCACATCCTAGGAGCCGGGGTGAACCAGAAGCAAGTCAGCCCTCACTCAGACCTCCTCTCGGTTTCAAATCGCCAGATGTTCCAGAATATTCCACCTGAAACTGGATGCAGGTGGTCCAAGGCTGCCAGCACCTGCAGAACCAAATGGAAAGGAAGCAGCCACACCCAACACGTCAGAGCAGATTTGAAAAAGAACTAGAAATTCTCGGCTGAAAAGTACAATGATTGAAATTCAGAACACAAGATACAGCAGAAGAGAGAATTAGTGAACTGAAGTGTATATCAGAAGGAAATACTTAGGATGAAGAACTGAAAGGCAGGAAGCTGGAGACCACAGAGCAGAGCGTGAAAGACGGCGGGGGTGGGGGGTAGTGGGAGGGATGAACTTGGATTTAACTGTAGTCCCAGAAGGAGAATAGAGAATAGGTCGGAAGCAATACCTGAACAAATGGAATAGCCTTAGGATCTCCAAAGCTAATGAAAAAAATCAAGACCCTGGATTTAAGAATCAATGACTATAGCAAAATAAACAAAAATAAATATACATTCAGACACATTGTAGCGAAACTGCAGAACACCAAAGACAAGATTTTTTTTTAAATTTTGATGTCTTTATTTTATTTTTGAGAGAGACAGAGACACAGCACAGGCAGGGAGGGGCAGAGAGAGAGGGAGACACAGAATCCGAAGCAGCTCCAAGCTCTGAGCTGTCAGCACAGAGCCCGACTTGGGGCTCGAACTCGTGAACCCCGAGATCATGACCTGAGCTGAAGTCAGATGCTTAACCGACTGAGCCCCCCAGGTGACCCAAAGACAAGATGTTAAACCAGCAGGGGCGGGAGCGGAAGCACCGCTTAGACCTGCCGCCAACTTCCCAACGGCGATAGTAGAAGCAGAAGACAGAGAAACGATGTTTCAGAAATGGGGTTTTGAAATAAAGACATTTGCAAAAAAGGCAAAAAACCAGAGACGTCACTGCAGACCAGGCTGGTGTAGAGAATCTAAACAGACGGAACACTACAGGGAATTAAAAAGGTTTTTTTTTTTTTAAGGTAAATATTTACATAAATCAAAGTGAAAATCAGTTATGTAGAACACTAGTAATATTGCTTTGTGGGGGCCTGAAATGTAGATAGAATCGAAATACATCAGCACCTGAGCCAAGAACGGAGGGAAGGGAGAGGCCGCTCTGAGGCCCTCACCTTGTGCAGGAGGAAAATACCGTGAGCCGGTGGCGTGTGCTGTCACCTGGAAAGGCCATTAAGTAATAGGAAAGTCAGGGCAGCCAGGGGGCTCAGTCAGGTAAGCGTCCGACTTCGGCTCAGGTCATGATCTCGCGGTTCATGGGTTCAAGCCCCACGTCGGGCTCTGTGCTGACAGCTCGGAGCCTGGAGCTGCTTCGGATTCTGTGTCTCCCTCTCTCTCTGCCCCTCCCCTGCTTGTGCTCTGTCTCTCTCTCCTTCAAAACTAAATAAACATTAGAAATTTTTTTTAAAAAGAAATCATAAAAGGATTGAAATAAAACTATTAAGTAATTCTCATAATCTTGGTGTTTAAAAGATTTTCCTGAAACAAGACATATAACCCAGAAGCCACATAATAAAAGATTAAGACATTTAATCTCACCAAAAAAAACGCTGTGCTGAAAAATGACACCTCAAATACAAAGTTGAATTACAAGCGGCAAATTAGGAGCCATTATATATAACACATTGAACGCACAAAGAATTTACAGCCAGAATACATCAGGATCTTACACAAATCAATAAAAAAAAAGACACACAGCGCAATAAAAATTGGACAAATTACACGAACAGGCAATTCACAGAAGAGAAATACAAATGTCAATATGAAAAGACACAGAACTTCCCCCGGCAACCAGGGAAAGGGAAATTAAAACACTAATGAGATACGATTTTGCCCTCATGATATGGCCCAAACGTAAAAAGATTGATGGTAATAAACATCAGCGAGAATATGAGGAACGAGTTGCTTTCAGATCCTCGCTGGAAGCGACGTGAACCTGTGAGTTCACTCGGAAGCCACCAGACGTCACGGCCGGGTGTAAGTGTGTGTTCCCTTGACCCCAGCGAGGTCACTTCTGGAAAGCCGGCGGAGGAAAGGCGGGCAGCCGCCCACGGTCGCACACACGCCAGGGTGGGGGTGGCCTGCTCTGTCTCGGAAGAATCCTGCGCCCCCAGGACGCGGCCACATACATCTCAGAAAAACGCTGTTCTCTGCAGACATTAAATGACGTGTAGATGTCCACGTAGTGACACAGAGAGACGCTCAGGACGCCGTTGCGCACAAAGAGGACAATGTGTTCGCTGGGGGACCCCCTGCGCCCGCAGGCGCTCGTGAGGAGAGGACCTCGAGGTGCCCAGGCGTCACCTGCGGGGAAGGGGAGGCAAAGGCGGGCAAGGGAAGGGTGACTCCCCCTGAGCCAGGAGACCTGCTCACAACTGAGGCCGGGACAGGCTGTTCAGCACCTTCTGGTCCCCTGGGGACGCTTTCTGGGGGGCCCAGGGCAGCTGCGGAATCCGGGGGGCCAGCTCTGTGGGAGGAGACGCCTCGTTGCTCGGGACGCCCAACGGATGGCCCCAAACGGACTTGTTCTCTGACTTCTCAGATATGCGGCCTGACGCTGTGATCAATGAGTCATGTCTGCTGGCCGGGAAGCATCTCTCGGCGCGTGTGCGGCCCGGCGGCCCCTGGGCCGTGTGCACGGCACCCCCAGCCGTAGGCAGTGAACCCTGACTCGTGGCTGGAAGTGTTAACCGACCCCGGTTTGCTCTGTGCTGTTGAAATCTTATAAAGCAAGAACATATTAACATAATACCCATGAAATACCTAATCATATAAATGAATGTTCCCTGAGTATAGCTGTCTATTCGGTATCTTCTCAATCAGTGGATGTTAAAGAGCTCTCTCACCTGCCAGTTCAGAAAACGTTTGGATGTTGCCCATGGGCTTTTGCATTCAAAGGGGCATCTGGGCCCAGCTCGCGGGCTGGTGAACCCCTTCTCTTGCAGGGAAGCAGTGGGGACGAATGAGGAGGGTGTGCGGGTCCGTTCAGGCCGCCGGGGACCGGGCTGTCAGCCCGGGGCCACGGCCGGGAGACCGACCTCCCTGGGTGGGTGGGCCCCCTTTCCCCTCCCTCCCAGGGCTGTGCTTTACACCCAGGCAGCTACGTTTGCAGAGGAAATCACGTTCCGTGCGCTGATGAGTTAAGCTTTAAATGCCGCAGACAAAATTCAAACAGGAGCGAGGGCAGGGGAGGCGGGGGGCGGGGGGGGCATCTGCAGATCTTTGTTCTCTGTTTTCTCCCCGTTACCTCCTCTGACCCCCCTGAGGGCACCTCACCCTTCAGGGAGGAAAGAAGAAAGCCATCAGCAGACACTCCCGCCCCTGCCTCGCCCCTACCTGCTGGGTGCCCACACTCCTGTCTCGTGAGGAATGAGTCCCCACTCCTCGGGGACGCCAGCGGCCCCCCCCGGACTCCATCCTCCCTCACCTTCCCCGAGAGTTCACCCCTTCCCTGCTTTTCACAGACTGCACCCAGGTGCTTCCCTCCTCTTACTTGAAAGCTTCCACGCCTCCCCTCAAATGTGGAAGAGCATCCAAGCAGAGCCCTTGCTGTGCTGCCTGGGCGGGGGGCTCCTGCCTGGGCGGGG